>VMRN01000017.1:72343-91944 GCA_010277015.1 Poeciliopsis turrubarensis
GTTGGATGTTTGATTGGTTGGATGAACAGTTGGATGGTGGTTTGTTGCTTGGATGCCTGCTCTAACTGCTGGTCTCCTGTCAGTTCCTCTCTGTGCTGCAGTGGCTCAGTTAAAGCCCGGTCCGTGTCAGAGCAGCGTTGTGCGGCGGCGGCGAATCGTTCTGAGCGTCCTTGGTGGAAATTGACGCATCAGCAGAACGTAAATCCACGCGCCGCCTCGTCTGAACCTTCAGTGAAAAGCCTTTAACGGAGAATGAGCCAGAGTGAGTCAGAGCAGCATAATTAAAACGTTCTCAACCCGCTCTCTTATCTGCAGCCTCTGTGTGTGTGTGTGTGCGTGTGCGTGCGTGTGTGTGCGTGTGTGTGTGTGTGTGAGTGTGTGTCTGTGCGTGTGTGCGTGCGTGTGTGTGTGTGTGTGAGGAAGATTTGCTATTTCTAACCCACCTGTAGGCACAGAGAAATGGGGTCACACATCAACAATGTCGCTGTGACACGTTTCTCTCTGAACAACAGGAGGCGACGGAGGAACGGAGAAATGTCAGAAAATCAGGAGTGTTAAGTTTTGTCAGCATATGTAGAATATCAGACAATTTAATATTTCAGCTAAATCTTTCTCTTGGAACAGATGATCTCAGACGCATTCTTCTTTGAAAAATTCAAGATGGCCGCCATTCTCATCAAGGAAAATAGTTTGTTTTGTTTTTTTGCGCTAAAACTGCCAATATTTATCGTAGCTCACTGTAACGTGTCCTGAACGTTAGTCGTAAGAATTTTACAGATAATTAGTTTTGGAGTCAAATATTACATAATTGGATCCATAGAAATAATATTTACTGATAATTCTTTGGTTTTCCAAGATGGCCACAATATATATCACGAAAATTAGATTTTTGCACTAATGTCACCAATTAGATGTTTGGAGTTCAATCATAGTCTACGTACTTTCAACCATGTAGAAATGTGTCTTTAACAAAAGTTCAAACAAGTCATAAAAGCAGGAAACATTTTATTGATTTAAAGGGCTAAAGTTGGGCGTCCATTTTGAAATTCAAGTGACTAATGGAAAAAAATGACAAACAACCTGAGGGGTGAGGATGCATATTTTTATGTTTGTATCCATACTTGAAATATTTTCACAGTAAAGTAACTAATGTCATCACAGAGACACAGTTTCAACAGCCTCTTCCAGCTCTGAGTCTCCCATTATTCTTCCATAACTTAATTAAACTCCATGGCTAAACTTTTCTATTTAAGGACAAGAAGCTCCAGGGAGATGATGAGTATTAAAAAAAAACACACATTGCACCTGGACTGGATGTAAAACACAGGCCCAAACATCTGTGAAATGCTCTGGATGTTAATGAATTAACTTTTAATTGGATCTGAAGTGCCCAGACGGTCCTGCAGTTAAAGTGGTACATGTAATTAAACGCTTAAAGCCCATTATGTGGGCTGTAATTACGTCTTTAATGGGAACAAAAGCGGAAAATGGAGCTGCGGCCTGGAAAATGAAGACGCTCCAGCTGTCGTCAGTTTCACTGTTTCAAGCCGGAAGTGGAAGATGGCCGACGCCGCCTGATTTTAAAGTAAAAATAAGAAATACTGAGGCGTAAACAGCATTTTATGCTAACCAATAAAATGCACAGAGAGACTCATGAAAGTGACATAATCAGTTAAATCTTGTCCACTGATTTGATTTCAGAAATACTTCATTCATGCAAAAAGCTGTGGATTGTGATGGATCTCTGGTAGCAGTCAGTCTTACAACGACTCAGAAGGCGCCTCTGACTGAAGACTGTTACTCTACAACAGTCACATGACTGACCTGATCTGCTAACAGCTCCAAGAACATATCTCCCAGCAACATGTCCTGAATGACACCATCATCAAACAATGCTGATCCACCTCATTTGCTTTTGCTGCTCCTTTCTAGGTCACTTCCTGGTTAGATAGACGAGGAGAGAAAGGGATTCTGGGACATGAGTCCTGCTTGTCATAATTCCCTGGTGCACAGCATCCATATCAACGCTTCGACCAAAACAAATATGAAAAGAGGTACAAAACAAACAAATCAGAAGAAAACAGAGTCACTGTTCTCTAGTTTTTCTTTGAAATATTTAGTTTAGAATTTAATATTTAGTTAGGAAAATAAACATTTAACTTGGAGCTAAATAGTTTGCAAACTGAATATTTTGTTCATAAACTACATATTTAGATTTCTAATTAAGTAATTTGAAAGCTAAATATTTAGTTTGTAAGCTAGCTAAATACTTAGCTTTCAAACTAAATATTAAATTTGAAAGCTGAATATTTAGTTTGTGAATTAAACTTTTGTAAATCTATGAATAACATGATGACTTTGAAAATTGAACACCAACAGTTTCTTCCTTTATAATGATATAAAGTTTACCGTTAACTTTTTACTGTGTAACTTTACAAGCTCTGATTTCGGCATCTTTGCAGGAAGATCTGAAACATTTAAGTTGAGCTGTCAGCACTGCAACACCTTTATGACGTCACACAAACTCTGCGCTTTAATTTGAAAGGTATCGCGGAAAGGAAACGCTCAGGTTCTGGTCCACCTTGACTTCGTCACATTGACCCAGTTTCATTCATTCGCGCTCGCGCCGCTCGCCGTTTGAATGAGCGGCGCGCGCCGCTGCTCCGCCACTTCGCCTCTCGTGCGACTCGCAATGCTGGAAACCAAGTTTGCGACGTCGAGATGAATCCGGCCAACGAGACCGAGGGAAGCGCGGACCGGTACCTGTTCGCGGCCGGAACCTACAAACTTCTGGCGGTCGCCATCGGAACCATCGGAGTGTTCGGGTTCTGCAACAACGTGGCGGTGATTTTACTCTACTGCAGGTTCCAGAGGCTCCGCACGCCCACCAACCTGCTGCTGGTCAACATCAGCCTGAGTGATTTTCTGGTGTCGGTCATCGGGATCAACTTCACCTTTGCGTCGTGCGTCAAAGGCAGGTGGATCTGGAGCCAGGCGACCTGCGTCTGGGACGGATTCAGCAACAGCCTGTTCGGTGAGTCTGGGAAGAAAGGTTTTATTATTATTATGTTCCAGTTATTTATTAGTTTATATGACCAGATTTTGATTATACTTCTAATCGATACTTTATTTCAGAGTCAACTCACATCCACAACCATCCAAAATAGTGCGTAATGCATAATGTCTTACATTTAATTGACTAAAATGTATTATAAGACGTTTATCGTCTTATTTACAAAAGAATTTGTTTGCCATTTTTTATGGATTTCTAATATTCTATCAAAAGGTTTGAAAAGCTGTTTTTTTAATTAGAACAGATATTTTTATGACTATAGGGATCACTGCTTCATGCAGATGTAATCTTATTTAATTAACAAGAAGACTTTGAATTGTTTACCATTTTTTATGCATTTCTAGTATTGCATAAAAGAGGCTCAAAATGAGTTTTTTTTTTTTATCAAAATTGAGCTTTGCATCATGTTGGTTGTTTTATTTAACAAAAAACATTTATTTGTACTATAGAGGTCATTGCATCGTGCAGATATAATGCTTACTGTCTTATTTAACAAAAATGAATTGAATTGTTTATTTATACTTTTATTATCTAATAATGTATAAAAACACTCAATAAAAGACCTGGAAAGCTTTTTGGAGCATCCAGCAACCTAAATGTGTCACCTTATCAGGAAGAGTTGCCTGTTTTTCTCCAGCTGCCGTCTCGTTGGGATGACACACATTCCCACTCATTACCATAAGCAGAGCTGTATTTAATAATGAAGTGTGAACAGGCACTTTTTGGCTCCCACCACCGTTCGACCCGCAGCCCCAGAGGAAGGCCGAGTGATAATGAGCTCATTAGAAAAACCCTTCTAGCCTTGTTTTTTTTTTTTTTGCTTTTTGTTGCTTCTCATCATCGGAGTGCTGGACAGTTGCCCTCCACTCCTGTCATCCTGCCGTCCTTTAGCTGACATTGCATTGAGCCTGCAGGATGTGAGGAACGCGTCTGCCTGCCTCTGCCAGCGCGCAGTACTGCAGCGACGTGTTTGTTTTTTGCTCATGTTTGCATTTCAAACATGTCACAGGAGACATTGCAGATCAAAAAGATGCAAAGTTGATGTTCACATGGATTCTCATACTGTACATCTTATGTGGCAACCTGGCTTCACAAAATGAAGCAAACCTGGAAGATAATTAAAGTTTAAGCTAAATTAATGAGTGTTCACTCATAAATGAGCTGAACATCATCTATTCTTTTGTCTTACGATCCAAGGTCACACAGATTAAAGAGCTGCAAGAAAAGACGAGGTATTGATGCTTCATCTTAAAAGAAACTAAGTTTGTAAAACTGCAAAAGCTCTGAGAAATCTGATTATTTATTTATTGATGTTTTTCTGAATTCCTTGTCTTGTAATCTATAATTTTTCTTGACTAAAAGGTGTTGAAAGATGTTTTTATTTTAAAAAATGGATATTCTTTACAGTAGGACTGAAGTGATTAATCGTGATTAATCGATTAGTGAAATAACCGTCAATGATGCTCGGAATGTATCACTCTGTGTCTAATGGGTTTCATTGGTTAAGTGCATTGGGATCCAGTAGATTTTTACTAAAACTGAGATATTTTAGTTTAAAAGAATCCAAGTTTTTCAGTCAGTTTTGAAACATTAACATAAATGACAATCTACAAGATGAAAACCTGTTTTTACAATTAGTGCTGAAACGATTAATCATAACTAGTCACGATTAATTATTCCATAATCGTCAATTAGTCGACGATTATGTCAAAACTGTGCAAAAAATGTACACATTTTTCATTTAAGATTAAGTTTTAGCTTCGTCTAGTTCAGTTTTTGTTAAAAATAATCACCTTTTGCTTCCCAGTTATTAATAGTTTCAGCCAAAATATAAATCAAAAGATTAGCTCATTAGCTTGGAAACTGCAGCTCAGAGGTGGAGCTGCAGCTCGAAGGCGGGGCTACGTCCACCCAGGTGTTTTGGACAGCTGAGTGGTTTCCATGGAGATGAAAAGATTAATCAAACATTCATAAAAAAAAAAAAAAAAATCAAAGCAACACTCCAGGTATGTTTCTGATGAGAGAATGAAAAAGTAGATTTTGCATCATGCTGCCCCTTTAAAAAAGCTTTAAGCTTCATAATTTCAGAGCTTGTGCTCTGAAATGACTGCTTGGTGTTCGGTTTACACCAGGAGCGTCAAACTCATTTTCCTTTTGGGTCAAATCAAAATCATGAATCCTCTTAAAGGGCCGGTTGCGCCAGGTCGTGTTGTTAAAACCAGATTTGGTCCTTGAGTTTGATGATGACCATGATGAAAGTCGGACCACAGAGATGCTGAGTCGCTCTCTCTCCTCCCAGGCATCGTCTCCATCATGACGCTGGCGGCTCTGGCTTACGAGCGCTACATCCGGGTGGTGCACGCCCAGGTGGTGGACTTTCCCTGGGCATGGCGGGCCATCGCCCACATCTGGCTGTACTCGCTGGCCTGGACCGGGGCGCCTCTGCTGGGCTGGAACCGCTACACGTTAGAGATCCACCAGCTGGGCTGCTCCCTGGACTGGGCGTCCAAAGACCCAAACGACGCCTCCTTCATCCTCTTCTTCCTCTTTGCGTGTTTCTTCGTGCCCGTTGGCATCATGGTCTACTGCTATGGCAACATCCTTTATACAGTGAGAATGGTAAGGCTGCAGATGTACGTTTTTGTTGTTTTACATGAACACACACCTTCTGCTCTGCTGGAATAAATTCTCCCTGCAGGTGACATTTCAATCATATTAAATTCCTAATTTTGAAATGGCAGATCCACTGTTGGTTCTCTAAAGCTGACATTTCAAAGCTTTTCTGGTTTTATGTTCTAATCCCAACAAATTGACAATAAAGTCTGTCTCCTCAATACTCATTCTAGCACTTAAACCAAACTAAAAACAATAAAAAAGCCTAAAGTTAGCCAAAAAAAAAAAAAAAAAAGAAAATCCCTACTTTTGACCATTAAATGCCTGAAACAGTTACAACTTGACTCATTAATATAGAAACAGGGATACATTAGTTTTGAATTAAATTTTAGAAACAGGGTCACTGGTGGGAAAAATATCTAAATTAAATCTTCAAAAACCAAAAAATGTGATTAATTGATGAAGTTAATCATCGCCCACCTCCAGTTTAAACGTGATAAGGATTTTATTGCTGGATGCCGTTTTGCATTAAAGCACAGGTTTCCTTCTGCCACTGTAACAACAATAAAGGACCGAACAGGAGAGCAGACAGCAGGAGAGATCCAAAATGTCATGGTCATCAAGCTCACAGTGAGCAGAAGCAGAAAGAAAAGAATCCCAAACAGCCAAATAAATTATCCAAATTACATGCAGACAAGCAGCAGGTGTGAAGCTTTAAACTAACATGAGGGACATAATGATGGATGAACATTTGCAAATCAGCAGGAAGGAACAAGAATGAAGCAAACAAAGTAATAACATGCAAAGGAAATGAACATAAAATAAACTCATCATCCATCTGTATATAAGTACGCTTATTTTTCAAAGTCTGCTGTTTCAAAACCAAACAAGAACTACTAAAAGGGAGAAAATTTACCTTGGAAACAAAAACCCTTCTGTAAAAATAGCCATTATTATGTAAATGAAATTACAGACTGATATTAAAATAAACATAAAACGTGGCTGTAACTCGTGTATGTTTTGCGTTTCTATGCTTGTTTTATTTAAATCAGTTCAAGAAAGTTTTGAAATTGTCCTTGATTTTGGGTTTTCACAAATCCATTAAAGGTTCATAAATTACAAACATTATTTGACAGAATCTGTTTGGAATAGAGTAATTCAGATGTGGTCTGAACAGTATAAATATGTATGTTTTGATGTTTAAGTGTGGTTCAAACTCCTTTAAAAATACTAAAATAGCTATTTAATTAATCACAGCAATAATTTATCACAACATTCGGCACACCACAGGGAGTCCCAATTATGCAAAACTTACATTTTTCATGTTTTTGTACTTCCATTTGGGTCTAAACTACTTCTAAAAACAAATCAAGCATTTAAAAAAATGAGCCGTTTCAAAAACCTCCAGATTGCCAAGTCACAAATCACCAAGCACCGCACTGTTACCTAGCAACCCCAGCAGAGTTCCAGTCATTACCTAGCAACCCCAGCAGAGTTCCGTCCATTACCTAACAACCCCAGCAGTGTTCCGTCCATTACCTAGCAACCCCAGCAGAATTCCGTCCATTACCTAGCAACCCCAGCAGAGTTCCGTCCATTACCTAGCAACCCCAGCAGAGTTCCGTCCATTACCAATCAAGCCTAGCAGAGTCCCGTCTGTTACCAGGAAACCCAAACGGAACACCAGTGTTGTGGACAGGCTTGGGGCGGGATCACGTGGTGTTAGTGATTATAGCTCACCTGTTGCTCACCTGGGTGATCTTTGGCTAATGAGTGGGTGACGGGGGAAGGTGTACTTTTGCTGACCGCTTCAACACAGCATATTTTTGTCTTTATTCACTGTTTTTCTACGGATCCGTTTTTATGGTTGTTTGGACACTGTGCTGGTTGGACATTAAAAAATAAATCAATATAAAATGCATCCTGGATTGCGTTTATTGATTAGCTGGCGCGTCAACAAAGATTCCCTTGTTCAGCCGCTCGGCGACCGTGCTTGACAGTCGCTAATAACCAGCATATTTGGTCAGCTGGTTGTACCTCTGTTTGTGCTATACAATGGCTGCCGGAAAATGACAAGTGTTTTGTTGTTGACTTAAAATTCAGAAACCTCTTACTGCATTCTTGTTCCACTTCTGCTTTTCAAAGATGTATGGTTATACAGCTGCGCATCTGTTTGCGGAGCTGACAGCCGCATCAGGTGTGACTGTAAACGTTGAGTTGGGCCCTCGTGGCCGGCAGCAGCTTTCTAGGATTTAAAGAGTCAAGAGACCTTAAAACGGCTCATTCTGACTAAAATCTTAGTATCTAACAATGATTTTGTGGAAAAAAAATGAGGAACATGTTTTGTTTAGGCCATTGAATTGTCCTGATCTGTTAAAGGAACCATAACAAATCCCACATAAAATAAGCAACAGAAAAATCAGATTCAGGTGATATTTTCTGCCTTTTGCTGCCCTACATATCGTGCCGCCCAGGGCAGAGAGCCATTTCACCCAAAGAAAAAAAACATACTCATCACCAGGCTCTGTCACGTAAAGATGAAAAACATAAACAACAAACCTTTAGTGCTCATGAGCTGTGGTCAGTTTTTAGACGCCTGAAGCACAAATACCACATCACATCACTTCCTGTCGCTCTGATTTAACGACTTTAAATGTCACGTCTTCCAGGTCAGTTCCTCTAATTGTTTGCGCTCGGATAACATTTCCACTTCGTTGTGTTCATTTCATCATTTCTGCCTTAGTATCTCCCACAGTGAGCTCAGATTGAAAATATTACCTGATATAACCTCAGGTTAAGCTGTTCTTTTGAAAACATGGGACTCAATTATGGAATTTTTTATGCTGACTCTTTCTAACTCTTGTGGAGATTTCTTTCATTACATTAAATCTGCATGTAAAAAAAAAAAAGAAAACCAGTCTTAACTCAGTTCAAGTGACCCACATGTCTTTGTGAATCAGTTTCCTCCCTTAAATATTCACCATTTTGCTAGAAGTGTGAGCAGCTCCCTCCTCTGAGACCCCCGAATTCGAGCTGCGGAAAATTCCCAGAACGGCGCCGAAGCCTGAGAGGAGTCTCATCGCACTTCACGGCGATCCGGGAAAATCTTCAAAGAAAAAATAAAAAAAAAACACAGAATGCTTCAGATTTCACTCCAGAATAGCTGGCCTGCTTTTCCCGACACAGAAAAACCCGTCAGGCGTCCGAAGACCTGGAGAGAGCAGCAGATCGCTGACATGGGAATGGAGAAACAATAAAAACATTTTATGAATTAAACCACTAAAAACGATTATTAAATGATTACAGAAGCTCACTTTTTAATTCAAATCTAAATAACATTTTTTTTATGTTGAACTCATACTAATTGAAAATTCTTCAAAGATCGGCTGGAGCAGTCTGCATTGCAGCAAATTTGAAGAACCATCTGACTACAGACAGTCTGTTTTTCTAAGACAGTCTTATTGCAATAACTAATAGCAACTAATATCAATAAATAGTCCCAGAAGTTATTGCAATAAGCAATAATATTGTTTTGAGACCATTTTCATGTAATACGATGGTCTTGGGATTCTGGTGGTGGCAGAATCATGATGTGGAGTCGATAAGGAAACTGGTCATAATTGATGCAAACATAGAAGAAAACAGTTTGAAAGGCGAAACCTTTCAAACAAAATTAGCAGACTGAAACCATTAGAAAAGCCCAGATGTCCAAACTTTTTACCACGTTGGCCAAAACTGTTGACTCAACAGAAAATAAAGTAACTTTTATTTATTCTAGGTCAAGAACTCAGACATTTTCTGATTAATGTCAGAAATTTTCTAGAATGGCATTTGAATTTTAGAAAGTTTCTTTTAGAAAGTTTAATTAATATCAAAAATTTTTTTACTGGTACACCTTTGGAATTCAGAAATGTCCTTTTTCTCTAGAAAATTCCAGATTTTTTTTGTACTACTTTAATTTTGCTGTATTAAAGAAATATCTAGTTTTCAGTTTCTTTTGGGTTTGATGCATGTATTTTGAGTAATAAGAACGGGATTTGAGTCAATTTGTTATCAAAACATTTTCTGTATTTAGCCAAGATAAAGAAAGAATAAAAGCTAATTTGTTTTTTTCCGCCAAAAACTTTGAAATTTTGTCCTTAATCTCAGAAATTTTCGAGAACATTTTTCCAAATAAAATTTTTGACATTTGAATTCAGAAATTGCCACTTTTTTTTGTTGAAAATTTCCGAGGTTAGTCAAAATAATTTTCTAGTAAATTTCCTTCTGAGGTTACTCTCAGAATTTCGGTGTTTTTTTTGCCAGAAATTTACAGCATTTTTGTCTTGACAATAGCCGTAATACTCCATTGCTGATTTAGCATGTTTGCTATGCTAAAAGACGTCTAGTTTTCAGTTTCGTTTGGGTATTTTCAGTTATAAGAACAGGATTTGGGCCACTTTACTCCAAATATTTGTTGTATTTAGCCAAGTTTAAGAAAGAATAAAGTCAGCTTTATAAAGTTAAAGTCTCTAGATAAACTCAGTTCTAACTTTTGTTAATGTTTTAACTTTTCTTAAAACTTGTTGTGCTTTACATTTTTCTGTGTAGAAAAATTATGTTGACATCATTTTTTACTGTGATTGCAAATTAAAAGTCTGCATCTCCATCCACGGGGCAAATTTGTATCACTTTTGAATTGCAGTTGGGGGCGGCACCAAAGTAGTACAAGGGCCACAAATGGCCCTCGGGCCACACTTTGGACATCCCTTGTCAGTCTGCAAAAAATGTACATTAGATTTACAAACTGGAATTGAATTCAAAACCTCATCTTTCTGAAATGAAACATTGCAGCTGAAGACATTAAAGTTTCTCTTTCTGCAGCTGCGTTCCCTCCAAGACCTGCAGACGGTCCAGATTATAAAGATCCTGCGCTACGAGAAGAAGGTGGCGGCCATGTTCCTACTGATGATTTCCTGTTTCCTGGTGTGCTGGACGCCGTACGCCGTGGTTTCCATGATGGAGGCGTTCGGCAGGAAGTCCATGGTCTCTCCCACCGTGGCCATCATCCCGTCCTTCTTCGCCAAGTCCAGCACGGCGTACAACCCCGTCATCTACGTGTTCATGAGCAGAAAGGTTTGTAATCCTCTAAATCGGTCTTTCTCAGCGCCCCTAGTGTTACGTGCAACGTACTGCACGTAACAACCGTTAACGTACAGTGACGTCAACGTGCGACGCGTACAGCTAGCCGTAGCTAGCTGGAAATAAAAATGGATAAATGGCTTAAAACTCAAAAGAATAACTGAAGATATCGATGGAAAGAAAATATTTATGTGATGTTATCAGAGGAAAATGAGTTAAAGAACGATTCAATTCTTCTCAACGGCTCTTTGCCGTGAACTGTAGGACTCAAGTTTCAGTTAATGAGAACTGTTCTTTGTCTTTGCTAGCTCATGAAAAATGGTTAAATTAGCTTCTTTTGCAATTCTTCTTATTTTTTGTTATTTGTATGAATTATTGTCATTTTGGGCCTTAAAATACTAACATTTCCACTTAACTTTATATTTTAGTCTGTCTGATGATGCAATTTTTTTGATGACTCACTCAGTACATGAGAAGACTTTCTACCAAATACTCAAATACTTTTTAACCCCTACTTGAGTAATTTCTTGCAACTTTTTAATTGAGTAAAAGTATGTTGCAGAATTGCCACTCTTACTTGAGTGTAATTTTTGGCTTCTCTACTGGCCTCTGATCATCATCATCTGTTTTCTTCATCCTCTTCCTCCAGTTCCGGCGTTACTTCCTGCAGCTGCTCTGCTCCCGGCTCTTCCACAAGATCTCCTGGCTGCAGCAGAACCTCAAAGAGCGGCCGCTGACGCCAGCCGAGCGCCCCATCCGCCCCATCGTCGTCTCCAGCGCCTGCGACTCCAGGGACCGGCCCAAGAAGAGGGTCACCTTCAACTCCTCCTCCATCGTCTTCATCATCACCAGCGACAACTTCCAGCAGTTCGACGTCACCTCCAAGGCCCGAGATTCCTCGCAGGTGAACGTCATCCAAGTGAGGCCGCTGTGATCTTTGACCTCTGGGTAATGCCTTATGACCAAACAATTCCAAGCCAAACTAACCCTGCCTGACCTCCACGGCTGTTTCTGTGTCTGAACGCAGCCCCAGACTTTTTACAACTGTCTTTAAATACCCAACAACACCTAAATGAGTCGTAAAGAGGGGGACATCCTCATCAGACATCGTCTTGGTGATATTACGTAGGTAATTGCATAGTTGATTAACTAGTTTTATGTCATGCAGTATGCGGCAGAGTGGTTGCGTTTCCGTTACAAATGAGCTCAAAACTTTGCCGGAAAAACACAATTTTGCAATTGTGGCATTTAAGTTAAATGAGAAACGGCATTAAAAAAACATGCTACATAGGCCTGTCGCAATAAGCAATTAATCCTTGGTAAATTAAAACAATATCAATAATTTCCAATTGCATGATTTATTGTTTTTCTATTTTCTTTGTTTTCACCAAAAACTGGATGATTAAAAAAAATGTTCAGTTTGGTGTTTTGATCTCAATTAGCTCTTTTTTTGAGGGATAATTTTGTTTTCAAAATTCATTTAATTTGTTGTTTCTGTTTTATTTATTTTTGATATTTAAAATGCCTCCATTTCCAGTGTTAAGTCTTCATTATAATTTAAAGCTTAATAATCTTTGATTACCATTGTATTACTTGAAAATGGCATCAAAACAATGACTTCTGGGATGATTTATTGTCCAGCAAGATGTGTTATAGTATAGAATATATTGTGACAGGACTAGACGTCCTCCAACCACTTCCTGTTGTCTTCTTAATTTATGAGACAACTGGAAGGATGTAGTAACATCCCGTAGTTGAACACATGTGAAAAAAGTTTTTCCATTCTAGTTTTGCAAAATACACTAAACCATCTCATTCTAGTGCAAATTCTATACTAAGCAAATTTATTTATTCCAATTTGCACTTATCAACGGAAACACAGCTACTATGTTCAGTATTAACTCTGCAATAACACAAAATCTTGCCAAGTATTTTTGGTTTCGCTTCCACTGCAAATATCTTGAAATAAGACAGAACTAAATTACAAGTAACTTTTCAGCAAAACATAGGAGCTTGTTTTAAGTAAATAATTCCTAAGTATTGACAAAAAAGTGCTATTTCCACTGGCAGATTATTTCAAATCAACTGTCCCTGTGGTGTTACCTAGCAACGCCAGCCAAGTCCACCCCGTTACCTAGCAACCCGGTTCTAGTTCCACTGGCAGATTATTTCACTTATAACAAGACATTTTTCCAAGTACGGGTGGGAATTTATTACATTGTTATGAGTTTCTTATCATAATAATTTTGTTTCATAAATAAAATTACATTTGAAAATATTATTAAATGGAGTTTAACTGGACTGTGTAAAAGTTTGTGGAAAGTTTTGAATGTTTTCAGGAGCAATATTTGTGTTTGTGAGGCTTTGATTGCTGGGCTATGCAGTCATAGTTACATAAAAAAATAAGTAATAAATGGTTCTTATTGTCACTTTTATTGGTGTAGCAACAGTACCACAAATACTATGCAAAAACACAAAATTTTACCAAGTATTTTTGTCTAGTTTGTAGTGCAAATATCTTAGCAAACTTGAAATAAGACAAAATTAAGTTAAAAATAACTTTTCAGCAAGATTATTTACTTGTTAAGGTAAATAATTTCTTAAGATTGCTGAGAAAGTACTAGTTCCTTTAGCAGATAAATTAAGGTGTAACATGGGAAAAATGTTTGCCAACAGAACTAGCACTTTTTCATCAGTATTAATGAATTATTTACTTAAACAGAAGCTCATATATCTTGCTAAAAAGTTATTCTTAAGTTAGCTTTGTTTTATTTCAAGTAAACTAAGATGTCTGCACTTGAAACTAGACTAAAAATACTTTGGAAGATATTCTGTTTTTCCAGTGTTGCGATAAAATGTTATATCCATGTTGGGTGACTCTAGTTATAAGTGAAATAATCTGCCAGTGAAACTAGAACTCTTTCATCAATATTGAGTTAAAACAAGCCCCTTTATTTCGCTGAAACGTTACTAGTAAATTAGTTTTGTCTTATCTAAAGTGTATTCAGATATTGGTAATACTTGGTAATATCTGCTGTTTTTGCAGGTTAAGAGGTCGGCGACGTTCAGGTCAGCTTGTGATTTATGGTGATACGTTTTGGTTGGTACCCAACTGCAAGTGTGTAAAGAAGATAAAAAATAAAGCTTTAGTTTCTTACCCATAAATACATATTACTTTATGGATTCAGGAAAGAGACTCTATTTTAAGCCAGCAGGTTTGTGTACTTCATCTCATTATCCAGTGCGATGAGAGCCGACACTGAAGTGGCTTTTGGTGAGAATATGTGAGGATTGCAGGAGTGTAATTAGGCAAAAGGAGATGAGATCAGGGTGGGACACTGAGCTCATAACCTCCTGGGTGTCAGCTATGAATAGACATAATGAATGGATCTCCATGTCTAATAAAATCCCTTTTCACTGTGGACCTGAATGATTGAGTGGCCTCTTTGTTTTTTAATGTTTGGGGGGAAAGCTGAGGTTAAATGAAGTATAGTTTATCTACTCAGATGTGTTTAGAGTTTGAAACCAGAAAATCATACAAAAACTCTCAGTAAACTTTATTTTTATCACATTGCACTGACTATAACAGTATTAGAACAGTATTTGAACAATATTATAAATAGGAAGTTGGTCAAAATGAGTTTATTTATTCTTTGAATTTATTTAGTCAACCAGCTGTTTCTTCAGACATTTATTGGCATATTAAGTTCTGTTAAGCTGCTCTGATGTTATTTGTCTTACTGGGGTTATTTATTGTATTTAATGTACAAGAGCAGAAGCTGCTGAACTGATAACATTAAAATTAAGATACGTTGTAATGATGTGAGAATAGAGATATGAGAACAGAAATGATATTGCAAGAGTAAAATTGTAATATTACAAGAATAAAGTTGTCACAAAATCAAAATGCGGAAAAAAAGTTGGGATGACGTGAGAAAAAAATAATATCACCTTAGTGGAGGAAAAGTTCCCATAATATGGGAAAAAATTCAAAATATTACAAGAATAAAGTCAAAATAATACAAGAAAACATTGTAATAAAGAATAAAATATCTTTATTCTTGAAACAACTTTTTTACACCTTTATTAGGGTAATGCAACTTACCTGATGAAAGGTGTAGTAATGGAAGAAAAAGTTGTGTTGATACAAGAAGAAAGTCGCAATGATATGAAAATAAAATTTGTAGTACATTAATAACCTTGAAATAACACAATAAAGTTGTAATTATGTGAGAAAGATTCACAATAATACAAAAGTAAAGCCATAATAAAACAGGAATAGTCATAATATTTTAACCTAAATATGTTGTAATTTGTTAGTTATTTCTCATTATTACAATTTTTTCTCAATGATAATAAAGCCATTAAACTACTAGAATAAGGTAGTATTTTAGCTTAATAAGGCTCTAATTCTATGAGAATAGCTCAGTGAAAAATAAATGATTAAAACGAGGAATGTTCAGACGTTCAGCATCTTTTGAAGTTATCAGTTTTACAATTAATGAAAATAACCTTTTAACGAGTCAGAATCAGATGAACTGATTACATCTTGATAACTGTTGACACTTTTCTGTCAATTATTTTTCCACAGTTTTTAAATTTGGGCTTAATTTATGCATAATATATGGCTGTTAGATCAACAAATAATTTAAAATAAACAAATCTACATCAATGTACAGCAATTACATTGTGACAAATAAAAAAGGACTTATTTTAATGTGAAAATGTTATATATAAAGATGAAATCAGTTCATTTGCTTAAATTGAAACATCCTAATGAGTCAAATCTGAAGTCCACTGCTGCTCCATTATTAGATCTGATCATTGAATTTGGACGCCGCTCAGTTCGTTCCCATGTTCTGAGGCTCCTGTCCGTCAGATCTGAGAGACGGCGCCGACACGCGGCGGCGTCTTCAGGGCGGCCATCTTGTTCCAGATCTTCTCAGCTGTGATAACGAGCTTGTTGATGTCTGGAGGATTTTTAATGAGCAGATAGGAGCCGCCGACAGCAGCTCCCACAGCTCCGAGCAGCAGGCCTCGGTTTATCACCTGCAGGGAAACAAACATGTTCATAATAATAATAACAACAATAATAAAAGCACCTGAGTGGCTTTGATTCAGTCCTTAACATACTGTAATTCTCTGCTAATATATATGATTTCCAGAGTGAGCTGCTGGGTTTGTTCAACAAATGCACTGCAAAAACACAAAATCTTACCAAGTATTTTTTTTGCAAATATTTTAGGACACTTGAAATGAGATGAAATTAACTTAAAAGTAACTTTTCAGCAAGAAGTAAGAGCTTGTTTTAATCAGATTATTTATGAATATTTATAAAAAGAACTAGTTCCACTTGCAGATTATTTCACTTATAACATGGAGGAAAAAGTTTTAGTGAAATAAACTATCAATAAAATTAGAACATTTTAAATCGTTGCTAAAGAATCCTTGAGATATTTTGTTTTATTTCATGCATGTAAAGATATTTGTCTATTAATAATCCAGTTATTCTTTTAAAAGGAAATATGCTCTTAGAGACAAAAGATTTGCTCTTTTTGTGGTGCAACATTAAACCATTTTGAAAAATGTTCATATATTTCCAAACATTGCTTCTTTTAGCCACTTTCATTGCTATACAGGTTAAGCTAATTCATCAATAACGCAGCATGATGTTGCCACCACTGTGTTTTTATAGTGATTAATGTGTCATTAATCAGCAAAAGATTAAAGATCAAATTACACACGACTTAAAAATTGATGGTTTGTTTTACAGATTTCAGAATCAATGGTGTGGAATAGATGCACATTTTCATTCATACTCACAAAACTGACTACTTTTTTTTATCTGTCACATAAAATCCCAATAACATTTTGGTTTTTGCAAAATGGGAAAAAAATTCAAGCAGTATAAATTGATGATCCATGATTCATAGATTAACATCACTGAGACCTGGCCTTTAAACATAATGGACTTTACATTATTTCTGTTTTATCTCCATCTTCTTTCATGGTCAGGCGGCTTCTAGAGGTCGTTTTCTATTCCCCTTTATCACATCCATTTTAACCTCACCAAATCATTCACTTTGGGGTTGAAACGTTTTATGAGGTTGGCAGTGAAATCCCTGATGCCTCTGACTATCAGCAGAGAAACCATTAGCACGACTCAGACGCTTCCTGGTTCCAATCAGAAACATTTCTGCTCCACACAGTAATATATTCCAGCCAGAGAATCGCATTTTGAATGCTGCGACTTCACAACAGTGATGGATTAGAGAGGAAAATGAAACAGAAGGAGGAAAAACTCACTTTGTCCTGCCAATGCCAGCGCTCCACAGCGACATGGTATCTGGTCCTGGTGAAAGTCACCTGAAAAACCAGAAAGAAACCAAAACCTGAAAAAGTCTTAAAACACATTTACACCCCAAAAACATAAAATTGTACCAAGTATTTTTGGGCTTGGCTGGCGTCACCTAGCAACGCCAGCCAAGCCCAGCCCGTCACCTAGCAACACACTTCTAGTTCCACCATGTTATTAAAAAAAAAAAAAAGTACTTTATTGAACCCAAAGAACATCAATGTTATTGAAACGCATTAATTCAGATTATAAGTACAGCATTTACTGTATCATTTAACATGATTAATTTCTTATGGTAAGAATTTTCATTTATCATCGTCATGATAAATTCCAATTCATGATTTAAAAAAACAAAAAACTGTCCATATTGTTAAAATGGTAATTTGTTTTCCTATTTTTTCAGTTTGTTGAATAAGATTAAATACAAATAAATTTGAAAATATTATTAAATGCATTAACTGTACTGTGTGGAGTTTAGTGTATTACAAAGTGAGCGTTTTTCAGAGGCAGTACTTGGTCAAATTTCACAACGTTCGTCCACCAATAATCCAGTTACTCTCACTGTAGGACATCAGCTATGGAGAGACACTTCATTCAAAATTAAATAAATAATGTCATTAAAAAAAGTTAAAAAGTTCCTTTCCAAAAGTTCTCATTTTCTCCTTTCACTTTTTTTTTGTTAAAGCAGTTTTGAGGCAGAATGAAACTGCTACTCATTAGTTTCTCTGCAGGTTGTTGCTAGGTAACCAAAGAATGAGTGAGTTGCTAGGTAACCAGGGTGAGTTGATTCGACCAACCTTGCTAGCTAGCAGATAAATTGAATTAGCTAACAGTAGCTAATACGCTGCAGCGACACGTAATAATTCATATTTTCGCAAGTCAACTTGTTGCTCCTTTTTGTTTGTTTATTGGTTTCAATATGCCAGAGTTAAAAAGAGACAATTTTGCACCATGAATCGAGTTTCTGTTCTTTTTCCTGACATCTTCTGTTTGTTCTGTGTTTACACTAATAAAATTAACGACTCTGCCGAAGGCAGCAGCAAGAAAAACCAATATGAGGGGAGCTTCATAATTTGTGCAAGATTTTTACGTGATTTTTTAAAAGTAAGAAATCACGTTATTGTTCTCTTACCATTGTGTAAAGAGGAATAATAATCTGCGGCATCAGGAGGTGAAGCAGATTGTCCACATGTTTTCTGAAAATAAACCATTTCGAGTTGACGTGCGCCCGCATCTGGAAAGTTAAACAGAAAATGTGTTTGTGAGGTGAGTCAGTGATGTTGAACTCCATTTTTATGTAAAAAAAACTTTTTATAAATTTATTTCTGCTTCAGATGATGAAATGGATCATTTTCATGTTTCGTCTACTGATGCATTTAGAGCTGCAACTGAGTATTACTTAACATATTTTCCATCAATTATTCTGACGACCAATCGATTAATATTCCCTTAAATACATAAACTAGAACTTTTACATCAATATTAAGGAATAAATTCTGCAAAAGCTTTCCAGAGTTTCTCATGTTCTCCTTTCACTGCGCCTCCATCTTTTTATTTCAGAGTAATTTTGAGGCAAAACATGAAACTGCTATTTATTAGTTACTCCACTGGTTGTTGCTAAAGAGTGAGTGAGTTGCTAAGTAACCAAAGAGTGAGTGAGTGAGTTGCTAGGTAACCAAAGAGTGAGTGAGTTGCTAGGTAACCAAAAAGTGAGTGGTTGCTAGGTTACCAGAGAGTGAGTAAGTTTTGGGACGATTTTCAAAAACCATAAAAACTTCAAAAGATCAGAAGTTTGATAAACACAAATAATAAACGTATTGGTATTGGTATTGGTATTGACATCGATAGCCATATAATATCGGTGATACTGGCCTTGTGTTTACTTTTGTTTTGGATCAATAAAAATATCCCGAATAGTTTGGCTTGGGAATCAAATATCTACAAAAACATAATGTAAAAAAGCTTCTTTTTTTTCTATTAAATAAAGTATCTGAAATAGTGTGGAAGGAGAATCAAATATTTGTATTGGAACAGAACATCTGGACTGAAGCATTTCTAAATAAAACTAATGTAATTAAAAATGAAGTAGAAATTGAATTACTTCGATGTAGTTGTACATGGCCAGATCTGCGATGGCGTGGTCGTCAGGAACCCGGACCCTGCTGTACTCCGGCAGCACGGCACCTGTGCAGGTAAAACCCAGAATGACTCTGTTACCGACTCCAGACTCTTCCTGCACCAGTGGTTGTTATTTAAAAAACATAAAGACACTCACTGAAATCCTCATTGAACTCATTCATTATTTCATCAAAGACAATGCAGTCTTCAAATCCCTGAAAGCATAAAAGAAAGACAGAATATGAGAGATTTTTTAGTAGAGTTTTGAACAGACCTAAAGTGATTCTTTAGGGTGTTTTGAACAGATCTAAAGTGATTCTT
>VMRN01000017.1:91954-145953 GCA_010277015.1 Poeciliopsis turrubarensis
AGTGATTCTTTAGGGTGTTTTGAACAGATCTAAAGTGATTCTTTAGGATGTTTTGAACAGATCTAAAGTGATTCTTTGTTCATGGTTTGATCGGCTCTAAAGTGATTCTCCGTCAGCTCGCCTCCTGTTCTCAGCGGTACTCACGGCGTTCATCCCCTGGCCGTAGAAAGGCACCACCGCGTGGGCCGCGTCCCCCATGAGGACGCATTTGTCCCCGATGTGATACGGGGAGCACTTCACTGAGACCATGGCCTGAGCAGGCAGGCGGAAATAATCCCTCCTGAGGGCGGCGCTGCAAAGGACAACAGCAAACAAAACAATTACAAATTTATTCAGAGTATCTGATCTAATCTGATGTTTCCTTGCTAAACAACGGAGTCGCCCTGCTTGTAGGGAAACGTCTGTCACAGCTGGGTACTGCAGAGCGGCAGGATCTGTCCGCTGTGGTTTCATGAAAAGGTAACGGGAGGAAAGCCCGCGCTGGGCTGCTCATGCCTGACCGCTCCGAATAAAAGTCTCAGACTTTATTAAGGCTACTTGCGTCCTGCCGTCTATCCATCACCCGCTGAAAATTAAAAGCCTAGAGGTGGCAGGAATCTGTGTGAGTGTTCAATTTCACAGTCCGCTGATGATGCGCTCGCTTTGGGTGGGGTGAAGGTGTTTCTGACGACAACCCAACAGGTCGGGATGAAGAGGCAGGAAGGAGGAAGAGGAGACGCTGCGTCACACAGACGGAGAAAGGTCGCTTACGCTCCGATTAGCGGGATGGCATCAGGGAAGTATTTTTGGAAAAACTCGATAACTTCGTCTCCTGTGGTGATTTTCTCAAAGTCTTCAAAGGGCATGAAGAGGGTGCAGGTAAACGTCTTGTCCTAAATTAGAAAATAAACAAGAGATGCATTAATATTATCCTTAAGACACATTTAACCTTTTACAGGCCAGAGGTGCTCAAACTCTTCGCCACGTGGGACAAAAGTACAGAAGAGGATTAGACCACAAAAAAAATGCTGACTTTAATCTCAGAAAAAAATTAATATTAAGAGATTAATTACAGACCAAAAAAACAACCAAAACAACCAAAGGTCAGTTTAAATCACTACTTAAAAACTTATTTTATTTGTTAGCATTTAATTAAGTCCTGATACTGCAACTTTTCTGTTGTGATGTTTTATTTTATTTATTAACTTTTTTAAGTTTCATCAATTTTGTCTCGTGTTATTGTTTTTGGTTCAGGTTAAACCTGTTTCTAAAAGTGATACATCAATAAATTTGACATTGAAAGTAGATCGATATTTATTGTGGATCCAAAACCTGAAATTTTTTTAATTTATCTCAACATTTAAAATTCTGACATTTCTAAGTTTTTTTTTTTTTTTTTTTTTTTTAAAAATTTAAGAATTTATTTTTTTTTTTTAGCAAATTTTCTTGTTTTTCAAGAAAAATTCTGAGATTACTCTCAAAATTTCCGGCAGAAATTTATAACTTACTTCTACTTTATTTTTTGCAAGTTTGTTGTACTAAAAGAAATGCATCTAGTTTAACCTTTTATTTGCACATTTTCTGCAAAAATAGTCAAAAACATTAATTTAAGTGATATTAACTCCCACCTGCAGGTGGCAGTATTTCTTTTACAACACTGCTGCCTGAAACTGATGAAATTTGTTCAATGAACGAATAAACTGTTTTTAGTTGCGTTTTTTTCTCCTGTACACATTCAAAAATATAAAAAGAAATGGTAAAGAAATGCACTTCTCCCTCACCAGGTTGGGGAGAGCGATCATCATGAAGGTGTTTCTGGGCCAGATGTGCAGGTAGTTTGGCTTCATCGCGAACTGCAGATGGTGATGAAGGTGGAAAAGAGCTCAGATGTGAAAAAGCAAAGCCTGATTGTGAACCTGAGCCTCAAGCCGCCGTGAACCCGTCTGACCTCTCCGTTTCTCGGCGGCATGGTGAGCTCCATGTATCCGTGCGGGATGTACGTCTGGCTGTAGTTGAAGCGGCTGCGGCGCAGGAACTGCTTCCGGACGGCGGAGAACGCTCCGTCACAACCGACGATCAGGTCCGCTTGAGTCTGCGTCTTGGATCCGTCCGGCCTGAGAATCAGATACTTCCACTTAAATGGGATCAATGCATGGCTGAAACATACGATTGTTTTAATAATCAGTTATTCTGTCGATTAATCGGATGAAAAATTTCAACATTCTTACTTTAAATTTGATTCTGACTTTAATATCAGAATTCAGACATTTTTCCCTCAGAATCAGAATTATTTAAATTGTTTATGTAGAATCAGGCAAATCTATTCATAAGACTCAAATCACAGGTCAACTGGGTCAATTATAGAACAAAGAAAAAATATTTATGCGATTATTTTAATATGCCAAAAAAATTATTGACATGATACACCTAAGAATGTTTGGTTTATTTGAATTTTGACATAAAATTAATATTCTGAGAAAAAAAATGTCAATTTCTTTTTGTTTGGTGTCCTTAACCCATTCCAAGTAGAGCATATTTACAGGCAAAGGTTGTTTTTTTTTGTCTTAAATTGAAAATGTAAATATTTTTTGTCCAGTTTTGTCTTAATTGCTGCTCTGAGAAACGACTAATCGTTTCAGATTGATCGTTTCAGCCCTGAATTAGAGAAACTCTTCCACCTGAATTTACATGTTTTAACAATCTGTTGTTTTTAGCCTGGGGCCTCATTAATAAACAGACTGATTCATTGTTTTTATTGCATATTAATGAGTAATGGAACGAGCAAACTCAGACAGATGCATTATTTCATTGCAATATTTTAATATATTTATTGAGCTTTTAATGACTGACAAACAGTCCATGAGCAACACTTTCCAGATTTTGTCTCTACCAGCTTTAGAAAATAAACTATTTCCAGTTTTTTCTTTGTAAAAAGCCTCAGACTGAATGAGATGTGATCATATTCTGTCTGTCTGTACTTTGACTGGGCCATTCTAACACACAGTTATTCTTCAACCTAAACCACAGACAGTTTACGGCTCACATTTGTTATTTTTGCTCGTGAAGCTACTAATGCACGCTGACGTTTGTGGCAGCAGTTTGAGGAAAAGTGAAACTGTAAAGCACCACACTGTAAAAAGTCACCTTTAAAAAAAAAACAAGAAAAAGTATAAAAATATGGTCGATTTAAAATAAGAAAATATTTCTGGAAACCAAACAATAAAATGAGGCTTGTCAAAAATTTCCAAAATAAGTAAAAATACCTTAAAATTAAAGTAGTTTCACTTATAACAGGACAATTTTTATTTATGCAAATAAGATGTGAGACTTATTTTCAGAATATGTAAATATTCTTGAATTATGAAAATGGTACTTGACATGCTCAGCATTATATTTCTTGAACTGATACAAAGGATTAAACTGTTGTTTTTTTTTTCATTACATCGTTCACTTTGATTCTTTGGTCATTCATTTATATTTAGACAAAGAGCATTTCTTTCTTTTGCACCTTTTTCAGCTCCATCAAGCCTCACAGTCACTTCAGGTGTGAAAATAAAAAAAAATTTAAAAATCACTTTTATAGGTGGTAAATAGCAAGACAGATAGGAAATGGTACACAATAAAGCTTCATAAATATTCTATTTCACAAAGTTTGCTACTTTCAGTACAGCAAAAATTAACCTGTCTATCTGTCACATGCTACAAAAGAGCAGAAACACAGAAAATCTGTCAAAATTGACTTTGAAAAACTCAGAGGGTGTTCATATATCTGCCTACTTCTGCAGATAACTCATTTCATTCCTACAGGGTTGAATAAAATAGTAATTACAGCAGCCAGTAGACATAACCCGCAGTAGTAATTTTCTTTTTTTTTTATGAGAAATCTTTGAAACAAATGAAACCTTTTCTGTCTTTTTCTCTAATTGCGCAGCCATTAGATTTAACCTCTCTGGCTGGAGCCTGTCGAGTTTGAAACGAATTACTGGGCTTTGTTTCCTGAGCCCTGCATGCTCTAACCTCAGGAGGAAGGAACTTTGGAAATCGACTTGAACGGTTGTCACTGTTGCACTGTCGACTGCAGCTTGTTTTAAATCGTCATTTTAACACCGTTCAGCACCAGCAAACAGGCCTTTTTATCGCTGAAGCTGATCTTGGTCATGTTATGATAGGTTTATGGGCAATAAGAAAACGTGTTCATTTAATTTAAATAATGAGATATTATCTCGTTAGTTTAGAATGAGTTCTTTTAGGGCGTCTTGTCACACTTTAAATAAAAATAAATTGCTGCTAGCCACGCCCCCTAACTCTACATATATGCAGAAAATGAATTCTGGATGGCAGGTCAACAACAAAACACCAAGATCTCAGCTCGGGTTGCTAGGTAACGGGCTGAGCTTGGCTGGGGTTGCTAGGTAACCGGCAGTGCCTGCTGATTTGTTACATTCCGAAGCTTTTTAACGAGGCTCATTTTTCAGACTCCAAAAACCATAAACTTATTGCTAAAAAAATGGCTGGTTCATTTTTTTCCCCACAACTTAAAATTTTTTTGTGCCCCTAATAAATAAACATAAGTAGGCTCTGCACAGGTTTTGTTGATGGAGGCAACAATTTCCACTCAGTTACCAATGTTGCCTATTACTAACTAAACAGAAGAAATTTGGTTTAGGAAATCAACGTAACTCACTTCACCTCCCAAACCAAAATTAAGTTGAATAAATCTAATATTCATTTAGAATTTCTGGTAATATTGAGTTGGAAAAATTATAATTACTCTTTTTTTTTTTCATTTGCTCAAGAATACAGATGCAAATTGGTTTCAAAGTTATTAAAGTACCTTTTCGAACCGCATAAAATCACTTTTAAACAGTTTACTAAACAGTTTATTGGAAATGTTTTGTGATTTTAAACTCAACAGCCAAAATAACATTCGTAATCACAAGCATTGCTAATGATAGCAGGTATGTAACACAAGGAACAACAAAGGGTCTAGTGTTGACCTGTTTGTATGGGGACAAAGGGGTCCAAAATGAAAATCTGCTTAGGGCCCCTAAAAGGCTTTGGCCCGCCCTGTCAATGCAAATCAATGCCAAACATTTCAAGATATTCTAGGCTAGATTTTCCCTCCATTTTGTATTGGTCTGCCTCATAAAATCCCAGTAAAAAACAACAATGAAAAAAGTTAAAAGGAGTTGGAAAATTTCTGCATGGAGCTGTGGGCGTTAAAATAAATGGATACTTTTTAATTTCCAGATAAGACTGCATTTAATTAGAGAATTTGTGTACAACAAATCTGCCTGGTGCTTTAATCATGAGCTGAAGCGCGAATCCTCCCACCCGAGAAGAGCTGGAGGTGTTTCAGGGTTAATTGGATTGTAAATTGTGCGTCACATTTTCTTCGGGGCACTCAGTTATGAAAAAAAAAAACAAATTAATTACTCACAGCCGTTAAAAACACAACAAGTCCATTACATTTACAAACCCTCGTCAGCTAACAGTGTTTTTCAAAGTGGTGCCTCCAGGGGGCGCTCAGAAATTTGAAGGGAAGATGAGAAAAAAAACATCATGATCTGTCAGAGTTAGTGTATGGATCAACATTTTTCTTTCTATTTTTGCTGAACCCAAACACACCAAATTCTGCAGCACATCTACAATTAAGATTGTCAAAGTCAAGCTAGCATAACTGACCTTCTTCACCTCCCTCGCTGTTTTTTTAAAACATTTTTCTGACCTGGTCATCTAGTTGTTGAAGTGTTGACGACACTGCCCCTTGTTCTTTTCTATATAAGGCAAACATTTAAGATGTAGCGCGTCATGTTGAGAACTTGACAGCTGAAGCTAATGCTAGTCATCACAGGCAGAAGCAGTTTGTCCTTTTTGGGGGCGGGATCTTATACCCCTGATATCAGGGTACAATTGATCTAAAGAGGATTGTAATGATTAAGGAATAATCTGCAGATAATGAAAATATCTGCCACAGAACTCATGGCCATTTAAAATCAGAGTGAGTGAGGTTAGCATTTATGCTAATATAATGTAATAATTATTGAATAAAAACTTTTTGTTTCTTTACTTATTTTATAATTTGTACATTTGTAAAAAGAATCCTCTTTGGGGGGTGATGACAAGACCTGGGTAATAACTAGTTACATTTACTCAATTACATTTAATAGAGTAACGTTTTTTTGGAAAAATATACTTACAGTACGTTTTTGTATACTTTCAGTCCATGTCTTCAAAAAAAGTTACTCAATTAGATGTGTAACTCTCTTTGAAAGTTTACCTGGCAAACTCAAGTACAGTGTATTGTTAGTATGCTGTACTTTTTACTTTTATTGGAGTAATTTTATTAAAAAGTATTTCTACTCTTACTTGAGTGAAATTTTCTACCCACTGAATGAAAAACAAACATGTTTGAACCTAAACTTCACCAGAAACAGACACACACCTGCAGTTTTGATCAAAGTTTTATGAGTTTTATACTGAAAGAAACTGATTTGGAAAAAATATATTTCACATAATTTTGTTACTTATATAAGTTAGTCATTTTTGTCCTTAAAATATTAAAATTTCCACTGAATTTTATAATTTGGTCCATCCAATGATATAATTTTTAAATATTAAATGATTGATAATTTGATCAGTTTCTCACTACTTGAGTTGACTTTTTACCAAATACTTTTTTACACTTGAGTAATTTCTTAGACAGCTGCTTTTCACTTTTATGTGAGCTAAATTGTTGCCACCTCCTGCCATGGAAAGTGAACCTCTAGGTCTCTGCATGGGATCGCTAACTCGTTACCTGGCGAAGGTCAATAGTCCGGTTTCAGCACTCCAGTCCTGCAGTTTGTGGTCAAAGTTCAGCTTTGTGTTTGGATACGTCTCTGCCTCTGTGAGAGTTACAAAAACAGCTGCCATTTCTTCTTGCAATAAACCCAAAATCTTTACTCCGTGAAAGAGAGGGTCAGCAAAAACTGAATGACCATCAGTGGAGCAGCAGAGCTGCAGCTGGGATCTGTGCAAACTGATGGTTTTGTGTTTTTACACTGAAATCTCTTTATCTTCAGAGTTCAGAGCGGCAGCCGCCTGAATCAACCACGATAAGAGCAGCAACAATCTCTCCCTGCGCATCCAGCCAATCTAATTAAAAACAGAGCCAAGCTGCCACACTTTATCTGTCAGAAGCTCCTCATTAAATATTAGGAAAAAATCCTTGCAAAAAGAAAGGAAAACACATCCCCTAATGTCGCCTGTTTAAGGAATGCCAGGAATCGTAAATGGAGAGAAAAGTGCCAAAATCTGGACAAACGATAAAAGAGCAAATACTTTATACAATAAGTGACAAAACAAAAAATATTGAACTTAAATGATAAACCGGGTTTTTCATTAGTTTACATGCAATTTTGATATTTGTTACTCGAACTGAACTGAAGCTGTTCAGTTCAGTTCGAATAAATTCAGTTAAAAATAATCGCTGCAGCTCAGCTTATCCAGTTCAGTTCAAATTCATTTTAGTTCAGTTTTCTTCACTTTGTTTTAGTTGTTAAAACAAATTTGGCTCAGATTCATTAAATTCAGTTCAGTTTACATCAGTTCAATTCAGTTAAGTTTAAAATTGTCAGCTCAAATAAACTTAGTTCAATTAAAAATAATTCCTTCAATTCAAATTAAGTTATTCAGATCAGTTCAGTTCAAATTACATGAATTCATCTCAGTTCAGTTCAATTCCAGTCGATTCAGTTCAATTTGTCTAAGTTTATTTCTGTTAGTTCACTGAATCGGGTTTGATTTAAATGATCCAATTCAGTTCAGTTCATGAACATATAATTAATTCAGTTCAGTTTACTTCAGCTTATTTTAGTTAGTTTTAGATCAATTCAGTTCAGTTCAATCCTGTTTCACTGAATTCAATTTGGTTTAAACTAGTTCAATAAATCAATTTACTTTCAATTAAATAATTCTGTTCAGTTTGAATAAATTTGATTAATTAAAGAAATCGCTTCAGTTAAACTCAAATAATGTACTTTAGTTCAAGTCGATACAAATTAAACAAATTCAGTTTATTTTAGGCAAATTTAAATAAAGTGAGTTCAAGTGAATTAAATTCAGTTTAGTTTAACTAATTTCAGTAAAATACAGACGGATTTATTTGCAGCAGTTCAATCCCATGTAGTTATAAAACATACATTCAGATGCACTTCGCATTAAGCTAAAAGAAAAACAAATCTGAACATTAAATATCATTCTTAACTGAGCAGCAATGCTAATT
Source organism: Poeciliopsis turrubarensis (assembly GCA_010277015.1). Taxonomy (NCBI): domain Eukaryota; kingdom Metazoa; phylum Chordata; class Actinopteri; order Cyprinodontiformes; family Poeciliidae; genus Poeciliopsis; species Poeciliopsis turrubarensis. The sequence goes on from VMRN01000017.1 coordinate 100,200, forward strand.
ATGAAGTTGAAAGAATAATAATTAAAAAAAAAACACATTTGGCCTTGCAGAAAACTAGCAGAAATGTGTGCAGTATTACAATTTTATCAATATTCAACAATAATTTAACCTCTAGTCACATTCCCAGAGGGGTGATGCATCTGTAAACCACTTTTACTCCAATTTCTTTCTGCAGCTGATTGAACAAAAAATGTGCCATAACTGGATGTGATTCATCTATTTTCCATTCTTACCTGTCAGCAGCTCTTTGTTCAGATTGGCTCTGTCAACGGACAGGATGAACTAAAAAGAGAACAATATTTAATGTAGTCCAACCGAAGAGAAATGTGAACATATCCCTTTAAAATGGGAACAGGAAGACTCCAGGGTTTCTTTGGAATATTTTTGTTTTATTTAACCATGAAGGTCCCTTAATGGGATTATGAGCCGCTGCCAAACTGGCAGCAGAGAAATCATTTCTATTTTCAGATGAGGCTCACATTTATATTGAGTAAAAATATGTGTTTAAAAACCCCCCCCAAAAAACACCTTTTTAATTTTAATTTGCCATACACTGCAAAAACACAAAATATTACAGAGTAATTTTGGTGTAAATATCTTATTACAGTTAAAATGAGACAAAACTAAATTACAAATAACGTTCATTTGGGAGCTCGTTTTAAATCATTAATTCCAATCACAAAATATTTTCCCATGTTAAGTGAAACAATCTTGGAACTAGAACTGGGTTGCTAAGCGACGGGCTGGGCTGACGTTGCTAGGTAACGATTGTGAAATACTCTGCCAGTTGAACTAGAACTTTTTAAAATCAATATTAAGGAATTACCGACTTAAAACAAGCATGTTATGTTATTACAAATATGTTGTAATTTAGTTTTCTCTTTTTAAGACATTTGCAGTAGAAATTGGTAAGATTTTGTGTTTTTACAGTGTATTTATTTGTCATTCATCTCTGAAAAAGTACAAGATTAAACACAATGCCAAAGCAGAAAGACATCAGCAATAACCTTACAAAAGCAACTGTGGTTTGTGAAAATTTTATTTAAGGCGTCCACTGCTGAATTAATTAAGTGAATGTAATTTGACCTTAACATTCACTTAAAGGTCAAATTGGGCAGAGCTAAAAGAAATCCAATTCTAATGAGAGTCCCCCCACTCCCCCAAAAACTAAAAATCTCTGGAAGAATGGTATTTGTGGACGTAAGACCAATGTTACCTCTCAGACACAGTGGTGGTGGAGTGGTGATGTGGGCTTACGAACAGGAGCAAAATAAAATAACAAAGGTGTTGCAACTGTCGAGTGTGACTGAACATCACTGATGGGACTTTAAGGTGGTGTTGCAGAAACTGTGTTTCCTCCCCACAGCCTGATGCTGCCACCACCATGCCTGGGTGTTGGTTTGGTTTGTTCAGGGAAACTTATAGTGTTAGTTTTCCACAAAAATCTGGTTTTTCCATCTTTTTTTTGCTTCATCTTTGTTGAGTGAAGAATTACATCTTCTCTCAAGTTTATGACATCCTGATTGATTAAACTTAATTTAAAAGACGCTGCAGGTTTTTTTCTAACCATAATATTTTAAATAGTGACCTCAATGTTAGTCCAAACTCTGGAACGATTAATATTTTATCTGAAAGTGAATTTGTACATCTGATGCAATCCTTACAAACCTTTTCCCAACAAGATGTTTGTTGCATAGTAGAGAAATCGTCTTTTGTTATGGGAAGCGCTCTCTAAAATTGTGAATTATTTTATTATTTTGTATTTATTATTGAACACATTTTATTGCAACAGAAACGTTTCTAACTCCTAAACTAAAAATCTACCAAAGCTTGGAAACAGCTTTGGTAGATCCTGCAGATTTACCTGTCCTTTCTTCCCATACGGGATCGGAGATTGTTTCCCACTTAGCGAATGAATCATCCTGGCATTCATTGGGATTCCCTTGGAAACAATCTGGGGAAAGAAAATTTAATAATTAATAATCAAACAATGATGCGAAACTATTCAGGAAGGACAATATGCACTAATTTGTATTAAAAAAGTATTTTAGAAGTAGCTTTACTGAACTGCACTTTTTACTTAGTTGGGTGATTTTATTATAAAGTATTGCTGTGCTTACTTCAGTAAAATGTCTGGGTACTTTACTCCCAGCTAAAGTAAGACCTCTTGTTGAGCACAAAGTTTGTTTTCTAATGTATTTTTCTACCTGCTATCAGATGATACAGAACAAAGATGGCGGCCGTAACAGAGCGGGAAAGAGAAACAGTCCAAACAGATTCAAAATGCATTTTTGCTTTTTAATGTAAACACTGAATGAGCTCCTTTCATTTAACTGCGGCCACGTTCACAATGCAGCCTGAAGTGACCCAAATCCGATCTTTCTTTCTTATGCAATCTTTGGGTACTTTACCACCTGTGAATGAAACATGTCAACTGTTCTTTGCCCCTGCAGTGCTATAAAGCCTATGCGAAGCTTTACAGCTGACCTTTTCTCCACTTGTGCATAAATAACTTCATTCAATCAACATACCTTATCTTCCATCCCAACATGTTTCAGGGCTTGCCGGCCTCTGTGGGACAAAGCCAGGTTGATGCTTCTGCCTTTCACTACTTTGGCTTTCCGAATATCTGACCGAAAACACACAGAATAATTTGTTCATCAGTTGTGGGGTTTTTTAATTATTATTTTGTTTTGATTTGTAAATGAAAGCTACCTTCTCTTGTTTCAAAGACTTCCACCTCAAAGCCTCTTTTGGCGAAGAAGCAGGCGTTGAGTGCCCCCACCTCAAAGATGAAAAGATGTGCTTTGATTATAATGTCAGCGCAGTTCAAAATGCCTTTTCTGTGCTTTCTGTTTATAGTTTAACTTTCCTACATGACACGATGAAAAAGTAATGCTTTGTAAAGCCAAACAATCACCATGTTTGCACCCAGACAGTGTAAAATAAATACTGGATACACATTGAATTGGTATTTTCACTTTCATTTTCCCTTCTTACCAAACCGCCTCCCACCACTGCCACCACTTTCTTGTCTCCTCGTCGGTGCGCTGGTTCCTCCATGTTGCTCAGCAGAGTTCCCCGATGGTCTGACCCGGCTCTCTGTCCGGTTCAAAGAGCTTTACACAACTGCTGAGTTTTGATTTAAAAGAGGAGGGGCGTTGCAAATCCCACTACAGTCTGATGACTCTAACTATCAGTTCCTCTTTCAATGCAAACAGAAACGGAAGATAACAGGGCGCTTGCTGCAGTCAGGCAACAGATTTTAAGGGTGAAAGTCTCAACCTGTTAGCAAATAGGATTTAAATTACTCTTAAGGTTTCAGGAAATGTCTGACTTACATTGGAGCAAATGAGGATCTTCCAAAGTTCATTATAGCTGCAACACCTGTGTTAGAATAAAAACAAAATTGTGAAGGTTCTTGGGTTTCATGTCATGCCTTAAATCAGGGGTGTCAAACTCCAGTCCTCAAGGGCCGATGTCCTGCAACTTTTAGATGTGCCTCTGCTGCACCAAACCTGAATAGAATAATTAGGTCTTTGAGGCTCTGGAGATCTTGTCTACACAAGGAGGAGGAAATTAAGCCATTTAATTCCAGTGTTTTGTACCTGTGGCACATATAGAAACTGCAGGACACCTTGAGGACTGGAGTTTGACATCTGTGCCTTAAATGAAAGGTGAAATGATGAAAAAAGGTTGAACAAATACAGGATTCTGATGCCATCTAGTGGAGAAGATTGGCTCCTGCAGCCACGAACAGTTTCTCAAGCCCAACTGAAAAACATTCAGAAACTTTGACCTAAAATAACAAAATCAGTCACCATTAAAGATTGATTCACTTGTTTTTAATTCAGCAGAAGGAAAAGTTTCCACAGTCACAAGAAATTGAGAATACAGAAGTATTAGCTTCTTGTGAAAATATTATTTTATTGAGTGTTTGCATAATTGACACTCTGATACCCAAAATAAAATTTATTTCCTTCAGATGTAACAGGGTTGGTAAATGAAGACCAGGACATGGTAAATGATCCATTTACCAGGTTTTGAAATTTCATGATGTCAATATTTTGAAATTATTTTGAAAAATAATTTCAAAAGACTTTTCCTTTCACTCAACTTTAAATCAAAATACTAAGATGGATTTCTCTGTAAAGAGCCAGCTTTATTTATTTATTTATTTATTATTGTAGAGGTTTCACAAGTCATCTGTTAGGCTGCTGTCATATAAAATATGTATAAAAAATTATTTGCTTTTATGTTATATCTAAATCTTCCGATAGACTAAAACTTGTTTTATTATTAATAGTTGATCCACAACCATAGAAAGGAACTGAAATAAATGTTTAAAACTCTGTGTAATGACTAAATATGTCAGCTCCACTTTTAAAAAATGTAATTAATGAAATAAGACAGCATTTCTGTGATATTCTAACTTTCCTCAAACAAAAAAAAACTCTATAGAAAGAAACTTAATCAACACAATGCAAATTATTAATGAACATTTACAGGAATGAACAGAAGCAAAGACATAAAATACATAAAATGAGGTGTTTAAATCAAGTGTTTTTCTTTAGAGAATAAATTAACATCACTAGACTTATATCTGTGCTTCTGTATTTCCAATAGAGTATTATTAGAGACTGACAATATAGTTCTGTTTGTTGCTTTTGGCTCCAGTAGAGTCTAAATTATTTAGACGCACCCGGCGCTGGACGCACCAATAAAAGTCAGCATGACGTTGCTTGCGACTTGACGTTAAAAGGAAATCTCTCTGCAGACTGTTTAATCAATTTCCGAATCAATGACACAAGACAACATTTAGATAAACTGCAGATTGCTTGTTTCTTGACAAATGTTTTAACTTGGCTGTTTATGGCTGTTTGATCTTTGCTGTTGTGTCCGAGTGGACGATTGAAATAATTTACCGCTTAACCGGCGAGTTACGACACAAAATATCCGCCAGTTCCGCGCTCGACTAGTCGAGTCTGTTTAAAGATGGCGCTGTAAAGCCCATGATTTGTTTTCGATGGGTGCAAAGTATGTTTAAGTGCATTAACCGAACGGCCCAGATCACCAGATATCTCAAGTCAACAGGAAACAGCGTCTGTGTTAACCAAGGTTTTAGGTAAGATTCGCCGGTTCATTTTTAAGGCCTGACATAAAAAACATTTAAATAAAAGTAACGCCGGTTTAGCACAAGACGGTGAAGCTTCCGGAGCAACGTTAGCTAGCCTACTCGCTCAATTTGGTTAGGCGATTCAGCTAACGGCTGTTAGCCTCGTTGCTATTTTAAGATGCAGCTTTAACAATTATGTAACATGATCGAATACGAAACTTTTTCTAATTTATTCAACAATTCCTCCAAACCCGGCGGCTGAAGTCGGTGGTGTCTTGGCACGTGTTAACTTTTCGGGCATGTACTAACTAGAACAAGCTAATGCTAGCCTTCCTTTTGTGAGTCAGAGGAATTAAACATGTTCTCCCGATGTTTCATATCAGACAAATACATAAATAAAAACTCTGCTTTTAGCCTATTTTAGTCTCCTGCATTTGTTTTTAACCACACTAATATTATTTTTACTTCAGTTCGATACACGTTGGTATTTATACCCGTTCAGCGGATGACAAGTATGGCAAGCGGTTAGTATTTAAAAAATAATCCGTACGTTAAAGCCTTATTTTAATCCTTAAATCAGTGTTTCCCAACGCACTTCACCCTGTATGTTTTAGGCGTTCTCCAGTTTCAGCACACCTGATTAACAGGCTTTTACTGACCTGCTGTCATCTGCATCAGGTGTTTAAGCTGTGAATCATCATTCAGTATGTTTTACAGAAGTGTCATAATCTACATTATTTATAGTTTTCGTTGTAAATGGTGCTTTTTTCAGGATTTGTTGTGTTTTATGAGTTTTATTTTACTCACAGTGTTTGGTGTTCTTATACAATTAAAGTTTATTCATCTTTGAGAGGGAGCAAACTTGCACTATTATGCCAACATCAATATATTACTTGAAAATGGTCTAAAGATTACGATATTATCAATATTATAAACTTGATCTCTGATGGTCATATTTGTATTATTAATATTTAACTCCTTAGATGGAGTAATTTGTGAATGAATAAGCAAATTCCCCAGGGGGATCAATAAAGTATATTCTATTCTATTATAAATACTGCCAAACTAGTGATGTGACCTTCCCTCTGTTATCCAGTTTTTGTTTAGAGTTGTTTCACTATCATTTGTATTACGACAACCATAACCCAAATTATTTGGTTTGTTCAAAAAAGAGGGGAAAAAAGCTAGAGCTTTTCAGGTAGATCAAACGTGGTTTTATCAGTTTTGCAGTTGACGCAAATGTTTCACTTAAATGAATAAAACGATTAAGGTGTAGCTAATGGGTGTTCTTGTAACTCCACTGTACTGCAACAATATAAAGCTCTTTGTAGTAAATGTTGGACTTATTGATTCCAGCATCCACTTAAATGTGTCCTTCAAGATGCTGCTCTACTTAGCTCACCCCACTGGGATTCATTACAACTTGAAACAGAACTGGGAGGATAATAACTCATCATAATCTAATGGCTGGTTAAGAGTTTCTGGATTGTAAGGTTATTTTTGGGATACTCGCACACTAAAATGGATGCAAACATGCTCTAAATCAGGGCTGTCCATCTTTTTGCTTCCAGGACCAGGATCCCATAGCTGAAAATAATCAGAGATAGTGGAATTTATGGAGCTAAATTGTGGCCATAAAATTGTTCAAAAGAAAAAAATTATTGAAACCAAAAATTTTGAAGAAGAAAAAAGTGTTACAAGCTACTTTTATATACAAGTTTTCTTTTCAGAGACAAATTTATAAAGCAATCAAGTTTATTTGTATGGCACATTTCACCAAAAGCACAGTTCAAAGTGCTTTACATCAAAAAAATACAAAAGCATAAAAGACATTATAAAGTCAACAATTGTTTAATTTATTATGGTTTAAAAGTAACTCTAAATAAGTAAACAATTTCATTCGTTTTTTTTACTGGAAAGTGTTGGCACAGATAGTTATTTTTACTGGCCATGCTTTCTTTTAGTTTTAACTTAATAAAAAGTAACTGTAAACATGCAGAGACTTTTTATTTAAAGTAAGAAGACTGGAGCACATTTATTTTATTAATTTTCCTCAATAAAAGTCTTTTTTTTTTTTTTTTTTAGAAGAAAGTTTGTTTTTGTTGTTGTTTGGAATAGACTAAAAGATTTTCTAGACCAAATAATCTGAAAAAATTACCCAAAAAGTTTGGAAACCTTCTGTCTTTTATTAAGACAAAAGTTTATGCGTTTAATTAAAATATTGCATTTTTAATTTATTGATGACAAAATTCTTTTGCTTTTGAAGTCGGAAAACTGGTATGTACGGAGCAAAATTCAGGCCATAAAGTTTGCTAAAAAGAAAAAACAATAAAACAAAAAAAAAGTTTGAAACTGAAATTCTCGTGCTAAAGAAATAAGTTCCCATTGTAGAACCAAATTTTGAGAATTCTTGAACTGCAGTTAGGGGGCCACACAACATCATTCCAATGGCCACAAATGGGCCATGATCCACATGTTGAACAACGCCGCGCTACAATTTTGTTTCTTTCTCTTCCCTGCAGGCTGGTGTCATCCTTACCTCTCAGAATGACGGAACCAGCTGTGAGGAGGGTGATCACCGATATAATTCGGTCTCCTGAAGACAGACGGGACTACCGGGGCCTGGAGTTCAGAAACGGACTCAAAGCGATGCTCATCAGCGACCCGACGACCGACAAATCATCAGCCGCACTGGACGTGCACATAGGTAAAGGCTTCACTCTTTCTGCTCCTTCACTGCAAAAACACAACATCTTACCAAGTATTTTTGCTCAAGTTTCTGGTGCAAAAATCTTAGTTCACTTGAAATAAGACAAAACTGACTTACTAAAGTAACGTTTCAGCAAAAACTGAGCTTGTTTTAAATCAGTAATTCATAACATTATGATTTATAACATGGGAAAAATGTCTTGTTATAAGTGAAATATTTTGCCAGTGGAACTAAAACTCGGTTGCTAGGTAACGGGCTGCTTGAGCAGCGTTGCTAGGTAACAATTTTGAAATAACTGAAATAATCTGCCAGTGGAACTCAAACTTTTTCATCCAAATTAAGAAATTATTTACTTAAACAAGCTTCTGTATCTTAATGAAAAGTTATTTCTAAGTTAGTTTGTATTATTTGAGGTTTACTGAGATTTTGGCACTAGAAGCTAGACCAAAAATACTTGGTAATATTTAGTGATTTTGCAGTGTTCATAATCCAACGTCCTGATTAATTTGGTGAATTAATAACTGTTTGTGGTTCTTTCCCAGGTTCCCTGTCTGACCCAGAGAACATCTCAGGCCTGGCCCATTTCTGTGAGCACATGCTGTTTCTGGGAACAGAAAAATACCCCAAGGAGAACGAATACAGCCAGTTCCTCAGCGAGCACGCAGGAAGCTCCAACGCCTTCACCAGCGGCGAGCACACCAACTATTACTTCGACGTTTCCCATGAGCACTTGCAAGGAGCATTAGACAGGTAGCTGCCGGTTAGCATCCATGTTCAGCAGGGCTTTCTGTGATGTATGGAGTTTTGATGCATCATGATGATGATGGCATCTGTTTGCATAAGTGTCGGAATTGATATCAAGTGTTTCACTTTTTATCTCATGAGGTGGAATCCCAGTGCATTCTGGGAAAGATTGATTTCAGTGTTTTTCATCTGATCAAGAGAAGTTTATGTCCTTCCTTCCTTTCTTGCTGGAAAATGACAAAAATATGTACAAGGAAAAAAGGTGCTTTAGTCTAAATTCTATTAAAAGTTTAGATCTTTCTACTTAACATAAATTTTTGTATTTTTATGTTTTCCGATTACAAATCAGCTGCATTTATTTGGGGCTTTCAGAAATTCAGAAAATTTCCAGAAAAAAAGGTTTTTCAGAAATTGTTCATCTCTTGAAACTCCAAAAAATGTATGTTTTTTTGTTTTTTGTTTTTTGTTTTTTTTCCCCCCACATATTTCTGAGATTAATCTCAAAATTTCAAGTTTTTTTCTAGCAAATTTTCAACTTCTGATTCTCAGAAATGTATTTGTTTCATATAGAACGTTTCTGAGATTAGGCTCAAAATTTCTGACTTTTTGGTGGAAATTTACTCCTTTTCTTCCTATAACGGCCTTTGAGGCCTTCAAGTCTGCAGTAGTGATGAACCATTTTTAGATAAGTACACTTTAAAACTGTTTTGGTTGTGAACACAGTAGAATAATCCTCTCTGAGTGAAGAAGGTCACCTGTTGTATTTTCTGTTTCCTCATTTGCATGGCAGTTGCTCTGACCTTGTCTTCATGGAAATGATTTATTATCACTTTGTGTAAATGCAGATGGCTCTGCTTTACACACTAATGATGCTGCTGTGTATCTCCACTGCTTTGTTTACAAACTCTTAACAATGTGGGAAATGCAAAGCTGGATCTGCTGCTTTATGCTGGGTCTGAATAGTGAATAATGCTTTCAGGTTTGCCCAGTTCTTCCTGTGCCCTCTGTTCGATGAGAGCTGTAAGGACCGGGAAGTGAATGCCGTCGACTCCGAACACGAGAAGAACCTGATGAATGACGCCTGGAGGCTGTTTCAGCTGGAGAAAGCCACAGGAAACCCAGACCACCCATTCAGTAAATTTGGAACAGGTAGAAAGCCGCGCCAAGCCCTTCCTGAACACATTTATATATCAGTAGATTATCTATTTGGATTTGTTTTGTCACCATTACATTTATGGTAAATTAAACTACGATGGGTCCATCTCAATAGAAGTTATTTTATTTATTAGTTTGAAAAGTGAAACTATTAAAACTGTGCAAATTGGAGTTCTGAAACTAAATTCACTTAATGGAAACACGCAAATTTAGAAAAAAAAATTTCTATGAATAGTTTTTGCCCGAGGTTCTTTAGCTCCATTAAAATTAGAACATTTAACAGCAATGGAAACTTTTTTTTTGCATCACATGAGTCTCTTGATCAATAACCAGATGTTACTACTGGCAGAAATCGACAGGAAGTCGACAGGAAGTGGTTGGAGATGACGGAGCGTCATTTTGTTTTTTAACTCATGATTTTTCTTTTTCTTTTGTTGCGTAATACTTTAAGAAAAAAATAAACATTCACTGCATGTTTTTTTATGACTTATTGTGTGAACAAACTTATTCATGTGTCATTTTTAATTCTTTCCTTTCTGATGGAAACACAGTCATTGCGGAATTATGGTTTTTAATTTTTAGTGTAATACCAACAAAGTTTTGCACACATTTGTAATGGAAACACAGCTAGCATAAATATCATCACAAAGCTGCAATGTCGTGGTAAAGATAATTCAATCCTGGATTTTTTTTTTTTTTTTTATCTTTAGTTGATATTAATTTATTCTTGTGTTGTTTTTATTGTTTTGCAGGCAACAAGCTAACACTTGAAACCAGACCCTCTAAAGAAGGGGTCGATATCCGTCAGGAACTGTTGAAGTTTCACTCTACGTATTATTCTGCTAATCTGATGGGACTCTGCGTGTTGGGAAGAGGTACGGACTAACCAGGGAATAATTTTATTCAGTCCATTCAATACAACGAACGGATTCAGCCGTTTAATCCAGTCTGAGTTGATAAGTATTGTGTAAAAAGGATTTGCTCCCATAAAGAAGGATAAAAAGCAGGGGGACCGTCAGATAATGCTTCTGCATGTTGGTGTTCCCGCTAAAGCCTTTTTGTTTTGCCCTGATTTTAGTCTTGAGATATTTTTGATTTTGTTTGACCATTTTTTACAGTAGATACTCCATTGTAATACATAAAGCACACATATCGGTCTGTTGAAATAATAATTGATTTGATCTTTCCAGAGTCTCTTGATGAATTAACCACGATGGTGGAAAACCTGTTTGGAGAAGTGGAGAACAAGAACGTGCCGGTCCCAGAATTTCCTGAACATCCGTTTCAGGAAGAGCACCTTAAAGTGGGTCTTTACATCTTTCACAATATTTCCTACAAATTTAAAACAGTGAAACTAATCTTCTCTTTCGCTGTTTTTTATTTTTTATTTTTTTTGTGTTAAAGCAATTCTACAAAGTGGTTCCCATCAAAGACATCAGGAACCTGTATGTGACCTTCCCCATCCCAGACCTGCAGAAGTACTACAAGTCCAACCCGGGACATTATCTGGGTCACCTGATCGGCCACGAAGGACCCGGCAGTTTGTTATCCGAGCTCAAGTCTAAAGGTACTGCGTCCTATTCTTATCCGAAGCTCAAATTTGATCTTCTGTTAAAGTTTTAGAGTTAAGTCAGCATGTTTATGCGGCCATATTCAGATGTTAATTAGATTTTTGGGCACCAGGAAGTTGGATTGTCACGTCTGGGAGCAGCAGATGGAAAAATCTGAAATATTTTTCCAGTTTTTAATGAAGAAAGCTGAGAAATTAAAACCTCTGACAGGGTTTGTTTCTAGTTCACCCCCAACAGGAAGTAGTTATCGACTCAAGTCAGTCAGGTTCAAATGAACTGAATCTTGTTCATAGTTCACTTCTTAAAAGTTCTTTGTTCACAGCTTCTGGATGAACTAGTTCTCACTTATTTATCATCATTAGTCTGAGATGAGGTTTGAAAATGTTTTCTTTTTGCTCCTTTCTCTTTCATTCTCTTTTCTTTCTTTTGCTCTCTTTCACTCCTGACTAACTTTATTCTGTCACTGTTGAAATTCCATAAAAGTTGTTCTCATTCATATATTTAATAATTAAAACTTTGAAAAATCTGTTTGTCACTTCAATCACTTTAAGTTTTCTTATTACCATCGAATCTGTTCTCTCTTTTCTGCAGCTGAAACACTGAATATCCACCACATAATGTCATCTGAAGCTAACTCAAGCAGACACTGATTTCACTTTTAAATATATTCCTGCAACCATAAAATCTAAATGAATGCATCTTTATAAACGGCAACTTTCATCCTAATTCAGCTTAAACACATTTAATTGCTTTAAATCTTCAGTTTCTTACCTGCAGGATGGTTGGAGAGACGAATTCAAAGCTGCAGCTTCTCTGTGTCAATAAATAAAACTAAAAGTGATAAAACTCCCGGTGTAATCTGATAGTTTTAAGTGTTGGATCGTTTGGCTCTTTATGTAGAAAGTGAAATCAAAAGCAGGAACACAGATATGCAGCCGAGTTTAAATCCAGAATAAATCTTTGGTTCGTCCCCAAACAGAAAGACGGTGAATGAGTTTCCTGTTTGACTCGAATGAAATGCATTTCCTGTCCAGGCTGGGTGAACACGCTGGTCGGAGGGCAGAAGGAAGGAGCCAAAGGATTCATGTTCTTCATCATCAACGTCGACCTGACAGAGGAGGGGCTCTGTGAGTTATAACTCAAAATATTTTGGGTTTTTTAAAAATATTGTTTATTTATTTTAAAATACTAAAAATAGTGTAAAATCAAATCTAAAATTGTATTTAATTTTTCAAAAATAAAATGCTTTTTTTTAAAAATAAAATTTTATTTAAAAAAATATTTTTTATTTATTTTAAAATACAAAAAATATCTGTAAGACACCCTAAAATTGTTTTTAACTTTTTTAAAATAAAATACTTTATTTTAAAAATAAAATGTTTATTTTTATATAAATATTTTATATAAAATTATTTTTAAATATTTATTTTTAAATATTTATTTTTAAATAGATATATTTAAAAGTAAAATAAAATAATTATTTTATTATACAATAAAATAAGAGATTGTGTGAAGACTTGCTTACTAGACAATTAATGTATTAAAATAATTGACAACTAATTTTACAACCGGAGTAATCAGACTCTAAATCCTGCTGTTTGCTAAAACAACACACTGAGAGAACTAATTAAGCCAAAACTGTGCAAGAAATACAAATATTTTGGATTTAAGGTGAAACAACTGTACATATGTTAACCCAGAGCTCCTGAAGTTGCAGTTTTATTTCCACCTAAAAAGTAAAACTATTTAAAAGTCTCCTACTAAACACCTTTCGCCAGTTTGGGCAAATTGACTCGTGCAAAACCTCTAGATGTTTGCAGCGTGTCTGACAGGAAGTGGGCGTGTTGACTGACTGTAGGGTGATTTGTCGCTGCAGTGCATGTTGAGGACATCATCTTCCACATGTTCCAGTACATCCAGAAGCTTCGCACCGAAGGGCCTCAGGAATGGGTGTTTGACGAATGCAAGGTCAGTTCACAACAAACGACGCTTTGAGGTTGTTTACAAAGAGAAAGTTGTCATTCCACAGCTCTATATATCTCGCGCTATATGTTTACTGAAGCTCTCTAGCTCTATATCTATAACTATATATCTATAGCGCTCTGGATTTTTATAGCTCTAGGTCTACAGCTCTATATCTAGCTCTCTAACTGAAGCTCTCTAACGACCCTTTGAACTGGATACTGTCAGCAGTTTTACACTGAAATTATTTTTACAGTAACATTAATAAGTTAAAAATACAGTTCATGGAATTTTTAAAAATTATGTTCTCTGACATCTCTTTCTCCTCGTCTCTCTCTCCCCCTTCATCTCCCTCGCCTCCCTTCCTCTCCCTCTCCCCCTCTGCCCTTCTCTCTCCTTCCCTCTCTCTCTTTCTGCAGGATCTCAGTAAAGTCGCCTTCAGGTTTAAGGACAAGGAGCGACCTCGCGGCTACACCTCCAAAGTGGCCGGTTTGCTGCATGTAGGTTCTCCTCCTCATCTCGTTTCCATGGAAACTGTTTTGGATGTTATTTTTATAAAAACATAAATGACTTCTTATGGAAAATGTATTGCACCTAAAAACAGATTTAAATAAAAAAATAATCCAAACTTATTTTGTTTAATATGCATTATAAAATGAAGCTATTTTACTTCATTTTGCATTTGTGGTTCTGAACAGATTTAGCTGGACTAAAGGAAAATAATGCATCTTGACACAGACAGAACAAGAAATGATTTTCTGAACTTTATATCCTTTATATTTAAGCAACCAGCTTGTTGACGTTGTAATTCCTCCCTTAGTTTTGTGGTGTTTGTAGCTGAAACGATGTCGTTGTGTTGCAGTATTATCCTTTGGAGGAAGTTCTTGCAGCCGAGTATCTTCTGGAGGACTTCAGGCCGGATCTGATTGAGATGGTTCTTGATAAACTGCGGCCAGAAAACGTCAGGTTAGTGTGACGAGACTTTATATTAAAGTATATTTACTTTATATTAATAAACATTAAAGAATTAATTACTTAAAACAAACATCTAAGTCTTGCTGAAAAGTTACTTATAAGTTAATTTTGTGTTATTTCAAGTGTGCTAATTTACTTAGGAAGATTTTGTGTTTTTGCAGTGTAAGCACACAACTACTTTCTTAAAGCTCAATGGACGTGGCCCTCATAAACGGTTACAGCGGGCTGGATTTGGCCCGCCGGCCTTAAGTTTGACACCTGTGTTGAGTTGGTTACCATTGACAGCTGAGAAATTATTCTTTTTTATAAAACCACTCAATCTCAGTCAGGTCAGATGGAGAATTTATTTATTTATTTATTTTTTGAATTTGGGACTTTGACTAGGCCACTTAAACCAGTTTAGGATCTTTATCCTGCTTATTATCTGAGTAGATTTCTGTCTCTGCTGAAGAAATGCACAGCCACAGCATGATGCTGCCACCTAGAGGCAATAGGCAGTAGGTGCAGTTAATTTTCCTCCAGTTATAGGTGTCTGGAAACCATTCCTCCACACATTTACTGTTTCGTCATCCTGGTTTGTAGCAAACGGAGAACAGAGCTTCTTATGGTTTTCTTTCTGCTTGCATCAAAGAATATTTGTCAACAAATTTTGGAAACTATTCACATAAAAAAGTGTGATTTGTATCAGTAAACTGCTCACAGTAACTGCATTTAAGCATATTTATCGATATTCGGAATAACTGCGGACAGTTTCAGAGGATTTTTAACATCATTAATTGAAATTTGTTGTAACAACGATAAATCAAAATGATCTAAAAAGAAATGTATCACGATAAGCGATAAACGACGTGATAACTGCACAACCTTAGTAAAAACTGTCATTATTTTTACAGGTGCACTGATCAATCAGGCCCCAATTTCTTTAATTTGTGTGATTAAGTCTGAACATACAAAACAACAAAGTTTCCTACTTTCGCGACGTTTCAGACAATAAAATTGGACTCCACACATCAGGCTTTTTAAAGATCAGCAATCGACCAGAAAACTACAATCAGTACACCGCTAATTAATTAATCAATATTTTAAATCACTACAATCCTAAAGGAGTGACTGGATGTTCTGTGTGTTGGGCTAAAATATTTCATTTTTATTTATAAGTGCAGCCAATTGGATGAACTTTCAGCATCTTTTATGCTCAAAGGATGAAGGAAATCACAGCATGTTTTCCTAATGTTTGGCTGGTCTTTCTCTATTCTAGCCTGATCTTTTTCATGTATCTTTTCCAGAGTTGCTGTGGTGTCGAAGTCCTTCGAAGGGCAGACGGACCGAACCGAGGAGTGGTACGGCACGCAGTACAAGCAGGAAGCCATCTCTGAAGAAAGCATCAAGGTGCACAGCGTCGGTCAAACTGAATCGGTTCCGGTTCTTCTGCCGCCCCAGGAACATCAGTATTATGTTTAAAGGATGCTGCTGGCCAATGTTTCGTCCTGTTTTTTTGTTTTAGAACTGGGCAAATGCAGACCTGAACGGGAAGTTCAAGTTGCCGATGAGAAACGAGTTCATCCCAACCAACTTTGAGATTTACCCTCTGGAGAAAGACTCTCCTTCGGTTCCGTCTTTAATCAAGGTGAGGCGCCGTCATCCAGGTATTTTCAATATGCAAATTATCCATTAGTGAGTTAATCTAATGTTGATTGATGTAAAAATGAACCAGAGTTTGTTCTTGAATCTGGCAGGCTGAACGTCTGTTAAATTTAACTAAATGTTCAGATTATTTTGTGTGAGCTGTGTTAAATACTGACTGAATAAACTCTTAGGTTGCTGAATTATTGATTAATCAATTTTAATCTAATAATAAATAATTGACAATTAATCACAGTTTGTTGTAAACATTCACAGCCTGCACTGGATAAACTTTGGTCATTTTGGTGTTAAAAATTTCCCTTTTCATTGCAGATTTCTTTTATACTTTTTTAAAATCCTCAGTTTGAGCTTTGAAGGTTTTATTTAATTTAACAGAATAATAATTGAGTAAAAATAAAGCTAATAATTTTGTGTTTTGTGTGTTTTTTCCAGGACACTGCAATGAGCAAGGTGTGGTTTAAACAAGACGACAAATTCTTCCTCCCAAAGGCCTGCCTGAACTTTGAGTTCTTCAGGTATGTTTTCAAAACTTTACAAGGATTTCAACTTTTAGAGCGACTTTGGCTTCTTATTCTGATTCTAAAATCCAACTTTATGTTAATGTTGGCCATGTTCTGTTGTTTAAACACATTATTAGCTAAATCGCAGCATCCTAATGTTGGGGAAAAGTAGGAATATCTTCCACCGGATGCAGTTTAGGGGAATCTGTTGATAATGGAGGAAACAAACTGTCGCCTTATAGCAGGGGTGTCCAAACTGTGGCTCAGGGGCCATTTGTGGCACGTAAACTGATTTTATGCAATTCAAAAATTATACAAATTTGGCCTGTAGATGCAGATGGAGATTTTTAATTTATAATCAGGAAAAAAATTAATTTCTTACACAGGAAAATGTAAAGTACAACACAAAGTATTCCTCTTTTTTATAAGAAATGTTATAAAACTAAGTTTATCCAGAGACTTTACTGAAAACTTAACTTTGCTTCACCTAAATCAGTTTCTGTTCTTTTTTTAAACTTGGATAAATGTAGTGAACCTTTGAGATAAAATGACCCAAATCCTGTCCTTATTACTGAAAATAAATTTATTCAATCAAGCCCAATAGAAATGGAAACTAAACGTCTTTCTTTTAATGCAGCAAACATGCCGAATTAAAGTAAGCTGTAAATTTGTCAAAAAAACTTGGAAATTTCTGAAATTAGAATGTCTTGTGAAAAATCTTTTAGAAAATTGAGAGTTTTCTAATAAATTTCTGAAATTAATTACAAAACTTACTCCTTTTATTTTATTTAAAGAGGCCCCAACGCACCGATTCAGGTTTTGGATCTGCAGTAAATACCCTGAAACTTTATTTGCTTGGTTTTAGGTTGTATTTTTGAGTCTATAACACACATAGCAAAAAGTTTGGACACCCCTGCTGCAGTGGAACTATTTGCATGTAATGTTTGATCGCTGTAATTTTTTCTGCAGCCCATTTGCATACGTGGACCCATTGCATTGTAACATGGCGTATTTGTACCTGGAGCTCCTCAAGGACTCCCTCAACGAGTATGCATATGCAGCCGAGCTAGCAGGCTTGAACTATGACCTCCAAAATACCGTCTATGGGATGTATGTAAGTATGCAGACCCCCCCTCCAACCTCCCGTCGCATCTAGACTCCATGTTTCCGCCGCCACTCCCTCATTCACCGTTAGACTGGCTCAACCTGTCCTGGGTTCACGGGTGATGATGACGATTTGACCTTTTTTATTTTGTTCCTGTGAGGAAGAACGACGCAGCACCAGGACGACCCCCCTGGTGTCATCATTTGAAACATTTTGTCTTCTTTAGCATAAAATGTTAAGACTTTCACTGCAAGAAAAAAAAAATCTTGCCAAGTTTTTGGTGTCGTTTCTTCTGAAAATATCTTGCTGCCCTTAAAATGAGACGAAACTAACTAATAAATAACTTTTCAGCAACATATAGAAGTTTGTTTTAAGTCAATAATCCCTTAATATTGATGAAAAAGTTCCAGTTCCTTTCAGTCGACTACCACTGCGCCGTTACCTAGCAACGCCTGCCATGCCAAGCCCGTCGCCTAGCAACCCGGTTCTGTTCCACTGGCAGGTCATTTCACTTGTAACATGAGAAAAAAAAAGGTTTTTGCAAGAGAAGTAATCTTTTTCCAAGTACTTTTTCTGCGTCTTTAAGGAACTATTGACTTTAAACAAGCTGTTATTTCTTGCTGTAAGTTGGTTTTGTCGTATTTCAAGTGCATTAGAAACGTGGAGCAGAATTACTTGGAAAGGTTTTGTGTTTCTGCAGCGTCCGTTTAGGTTTCCTGACGCCTGAAAGCGATTTATTCACTATTCCAACCTTCCAACCCAGGCTTGGTCCGTCTCGCCTCTGTCTTCCTTCATCTGTGCTTTTGCATTGCTTCTCAACCACATCATTTTAAACACAATCTGATGAGACACGTTTTCCGTTTTGCGACACAAAGCTGGTCATCCGGCTGCATATACATACTCAGTTCCTTGGTTAAATCATTCTTCCCTTTTTTTTTTTTTTTGTTTCTTATATTTTTCCATTCCTCCCAAAACAAAAAACTTTATTTTTTTACTTTTTCCCTTTTTGTTTTTTCTCCTCTTCCATTAGTCGCTACCTTTATACAGATCCTGTGCACTGCAACATGACCTACTTGTTTCTGAGGTTACTGAAGGATAATTTAAGAGAGTATGCATATCCAGCCCGCCTGGCCGGGCTTGTCTATGACACAGCCTCAGTGATGAATGCCCTCACCGTAAGTAAGCTGTTTGGAGTGTGTGGGCTGGTTCAAAGGTCGCCTCTGAGGGGTTTAACAAAACGCAAATGGCTTGGTTTTCTACGCAGGTTTTGATCAACATGTTCCTCAGTCTGCTCATGATTTCCAGCTGAACTTGGTATCAGAGACATCAGAGAGGTTTCCGCCGTTTTGGAGTCAGTTGGGATTACCCGGAATATCATTGGCCCAGAATAATAAACAATAATAAACTTTTTGGGAAGGCTGAGCTGATGTAAGAATCTCATTTGAGTTAAATTAAAGCAACATTTGATTTTTTTGTGTTTTTAAATTGACCAAAGATAAGTTTCTCTAGATTTTCTGGGAAATTGTTTTTTTAATCCTGGAAATGATCCAGCGTTTCCCTACTAGCAGTGACAGTAATGCAGCTCAGAGAGGAAGAAACCATTGCTGCAAAAGCAGCATCAGGGTTTCTGTGCATCCTTAAATTCCTGTTTCTAAAATTGAGATCTAAAATATCTTAAATTCGTTAGAAAATATCAAGATGGCCTTAAATACGTTAAATAAGGTCTTGAATATGACTATTTATTGTTGAATGTCCCATAGTTTATTTTTCTTGGACTTTTTTGCAGGCAAAAGTTTTGAGTTTCAGAAAGACGTCTTATGTTCTAACTTCAGACAGCTGAGGCTAGTGCTAACTAGCTGCTAGCTAGCAGCTAGCTTTTTTGCATTTATCATTGGTAAGTGTAAATTGTCATCTTCACCACTGACTCGCTTCTGATGCTAAAAAAAATCTTGGCACTGCAATATAAAATATAACATTTTGTTTTCTTAAATTTGGTGAAACCTGCAGAAACCCAAAGCATAAAAACCTAAATTAGTTTTTAAATGTACACATTGAAAACGAGACCTTAATTACTGCAGATAAATTCTTTGGTCTGAACTGAACTCCAGCCCTGCTGTGAAGCACGGTGGAGGTGGCATCATGATGTGGTGTTTCGTTACAGGACGGACTGGTGATGGGAAATCTAGAGACATCAGCCAGGCAATGCTACTAAATATGAACATAAAGTCGGTAAACGAGTGAATTTGTTGAAAATGAGAGGAAATTCTCTAAATTTTTAGGTAAATCTTTCTGACCCAGAACGGTGGAAATGATGGAGGGGAAAAAACTAAAATTTCTTTTAATACGGTGTATGTAAATATCTGGTTTCAACTATAAATGATTTGTTTTTCTAAAACTAGTCTTTGATGTAAAATGTAGACAAGCATGGGATGACAGAGAGGAAACATCTGACCTGCTGAGATCCGAAAGAGACTAAATAATTCAGAAACAAACAAGAAAAACAAATGAACTGCTAACGAGGAGAATGACTTTATGATGCAGCGAAACAGAAACATGGAAGCAAGATTATATTTAACACACTGAGAACGTTAAATAATTAGTTCCTGCAGAGAAAAAAAAGAGTGAAAATTAAAGTTGATAATAAACATTTTTTCCTGTTGAGACTTTTAGAAACGGATTGAAACTATTTGAACTTAATGATTATTGTAAGTTTAAAATTTTATCCTTTTTCTGATCTGGTTTTATGTTTTGCAAAAACATCAAACTTTAAAATTGGAGAGAAATTTAATCAAAGCAGAGCTGTTTTTATCCGTTTAAAGGATTTAAAGTCTTAACTTCCTCTAACATGCCGACATCTAGACTTACAAGAAATATTTTTTACTTTTTGAGAAACATATGTGATGTAAAAATATAAGGAACTGCCACAATCAGAGGTGGACTATTTTGGTAAAAATAAACGTTCTTTCAACTGGTTCAGAAAGTGCGATTATTAATTTTAAATTCATAATAATCTTGGGATAAGTCTCCGTTCTGTTGGGATTGGGATTCTTGGTGACGGATTATTATTATATTTCTGGGCATTTTGCATGCGTGTTTGTGTTTTTATATTTCTGCTCTCCACTTCCCTGCTTTCCTCACTAACGTTCTGCTCCATCTTAACGAGCGTCCATCGGCTTCCTGTGAATTTATGACCGCTGTCCCGCCCGCCGACTGGCAGTCAGATGATTTATATTTGCTTTGCGTCAGCAGTTAGGATGCGTTACCTTTACCAGGTGTCACCACAGGGGGCACTGTGGCAGCAGGATGTGCAGAGTCATGAAGAAAATTCACAACGTCAGACAGATTTTAGTTTTAAATCTGATTCATCGTTGGTTTTAGATTATGTCTCAATTGGAAAATAAATATTGATCATGATATAGCCAATATGTTTAATTAATGTTTTCAGTACATGAATCAATCTGCATGAAGGAAACTAAACAAAAAAGAAGTGAGTATGTAGAAAAGATAAGAAAAGAGATGTTTGGTTCAGAAATGCATTTAGACTAAAGTGTTGAGGTTTTACAGTTTCAGATTAAATTTGTGTTTTGATTATTTAGAGAAAGAAAAATGTTGGCAGGCCGAAAGCCGAACCCCTCGTCTCGTCCTCTGGTCGATCCTCCTCCGTCGTTCGGGAAACATCGGTCATAAATTCACTCTGGGGTTTGAGCCGATGTGAAAACGGCCTGAAACCTTAAAGCTTTCCTGCTCTTTAAACTGAGAGATTGTCTTTCTGGACTTCCTGTTTCCTGCTGCCGTTTGCTGCAGCTTTCGGTCAAAGGTTACAACGACAAGCAGCACATCCTGCTGAAGAAGATCATCGAGAAGATGGCGACCTTCGAGATCGACGAGAAGCGCTTTGACATCATCAAAGAGGCAGTAAGTCCAGACTTCCTGCCGCGGTTTATCAGACTTTTTTGCCTCCATCTTGTGTGATTTCTTCCCCCCCTCTCTTTCCAGTACATGAGATCTTTGAACAACTTCCGAGCCGAGCAGCCTCACCAGCACGCCATGTACTACCTCCGCCTGCTGATGACCGAGGTCGGGTGGACCAAAGACGAGCTCAGAGAGTCGCTCGATGGTGGGTCACTTCCTGTATTTCTGTTTACTCTCCTTTAAAGGGACAGCTTCATGTAAAATCGAGCTTTACATCGTAACGTTATTCTCTCATCGAAAACATACCTGGAGTGTTGCTTTGATTCTTTCATGCATGATTGAGAAATCATTTAATCTCCATGGCAACCATTCAGCTGAGCAAAACGCCTGGGTGAATGTAGCTCCACCTCCTGAGAGGGGGAAACTCCTCCCCCACTAAGCTCCTTCAGACTAGCCAGCAGCAATTAGCAAACAGCTGGTGGAACTGCGGAGCTCATCATAGGAGCTACTACTTTCTGTTTTTTTTGTTTCTAGTTAAAACATAGTCAAAGGTTAGTAAAGGAGCCATGTTATGATGACTTCCTGAAGGCGGAGTTTCAGAAAGAGCAGGTGCTTCTTAAAGAGACAGAGGCTCAATTTCAAGCCGTTAAATTACTTGATTGATCTCTAAAATATATAACACTGCTCCTTTAAAAACAATGTTTTGTTTTTTATTTCAGGATTTGTACGGATGCCCAAAACCTTTAAACTCTTGAATTTCAATTGGATGTTTGGAAACTGCTTGTTTTCTGTATAAGTGTTTGAAAGTGTTTGATTTTCAAACTGTGCAGTTTTGTCAGAAAGTTCAATCAAACTTTTGTTTAAAAGCCTAAAGTTGAGAAACATTATTTACAGTTGGAACCGGATATTTTCACAAACCTAATGAAAGAAACACATTTTGGCTTCCTGTCTGAAGTTAAATTAGATTAAACTTCTCTTTTTTCAGGTTAAAATATGCAAAATTATTTCTATTTCCTGTTTTAAAAATTAGTGAGAGGTTTTTGCAACTTTGTTTTGCTTAACATTTCATGAATATCTATTATTCCTAATGGATCAATGACTTATTGATCTGTGAAACTGCTGGTTTATATTTATATTTTAACAAAGTTATTGAAATTGTTGTATTTTTTTCGTTTGTGTTTCTTAGACCAAAACATAAAATTTTATTTTATTTTATTCCTGCGATAGTAACTAGAAAATATCACAAAACAGTGTTGATAACGGTAATAAATTGTATCATATAATAGTGAAGTTATTTATAGTTTGTCGTTTTTTATTTCCAAAGTGGTGGAAAAGTTTGAAAACTAAACAGTTTGATGGAGTTGCTCTGTGATCGATTACTACTGTCTGTGATCTGTGTTCCAGACGTAACTCTCCCCCGCCTCCGGGCGTTCATACCTCAGCTGTTGTCACGGTTACACATCGAGGCTCTGCTCCATGGCAACATCACCAAGGAGGTTTGTTCAGTTTTAAAACTATTTTTGTTTCCTAATTAATCAATAATAACTCATTATAATAACTTTCTGTTGTGTTATTGTATCCTTACTATAGTAGTATTTGATTTTATATCTTGAACAATCTGTGACTTCTTCCCACTTGAAGCTTTTTACCTGAGAAAACCATAAATGGTTATAAATAATCTAGAAAAGTCACTAATCAAGAATAATGGCATTAAAGGACGGATCAATAACCAGCGCCTCGGTGATTTACAGAATATTTTCCCTCTGTTTCTGTTTTTCCCAGTCTGCTCTCGGCATGATGCAGATGGTGGAGGACACGCTCATTGAGCACGCTCACACCAAGCCCCTCCTCCCGAGCCAGCTGATTCGCTACAGGGAGGTGCAGGTCCCGGACGGTAGGTCCACCTCCGCTCACCGCCGCTGCGCTGATGACGCCGTGGCGCGTTTGAAAATCTGATTAATCAGAGGAAGTAAACCGGGTTGGATCCTAATTGAATCAGGAAGATTCAACCAGAGACAGAAATTAGAGAAACATCACAACCACAAACCTCCGTGAATTTGATCAGTTTAGCTTAGTAGATCAATCAATTATCAAAATCCTTGTTATTTGGGGTTTACAAATTTTAAAAAGTGTTAAATATTTGTCAATGTTAAATATTTTTGAAGTACATTGAATCATGCGCTGGTAACCAAGCAAGTTTTTGAGAAAATGTTTGGATCTGATATTCAATGAAAAGTGAGCAGAGCTGTCAATATTAGCCTTATCACATGTTTATAATATTTGTCTCAAAGTGCAACGTGTTTTCTCTCAGGTGGCTGGTATGTTTACCAGCAGAGAAACGAAGTTCACAACCACTGCGGCATCGAGATTTACTACCAGACGGACATGCAGACCACCAACGACAACATGCTGCTGGAGCTGTTCTGCCAGATCATCTCTGAGCCCTGCTTCAACACGCTGAGAACCAAAGAGCAGCTGGGTCAGTTCCCGTCACGTCCACCACAGCGTCGGGGAGAAAAGTTCATTCATTTACCACCTAATACTCTGTTTTCATTCATGTGAGATTTATGCAGCACTGTGGGAATGATAACAAATATATTTTCTGTAATAATAGTCTTGCTGAAACGATTAATCAAATTAATCGTGATTAATCAATTATTAAAATAATCGTCAACTAATTTAGTAATCGATTAATTGTACAAACCTGAAAAATGCAGTTCGCTGAAAGAACAACTCGCTCAGCACCATATAGACTAGAAATAAATTTGACATTTAAGCTAAAAAAAACAAATAAATAAAACTGAACATTTTAAATGTTCACAGTAGAGCAGAAACGACAAATAAAAGGAATCATGAAGTTTCTGTAAATAAAATTGTTCTAATTGAAACTAAAACACAAAATCCACATTTTTATCATCCAGATTTTTATTTTTTATTTTTATTTTTTTGTAGAAAGAGAAAAACACTGTAAAAACACAAAATCTTACAGAGTTAGTATCTTTGTCAACTTTAAGACAAAGCTGATTTTTAAGTAACTTTTCAGCAATAAACAGGAGATTTTTATAAGAAATAATTCCTGAATATTGATTTAAAAAATATCGGTTCCATTGGCAGATTAATTAAATTACCACAAGACATTTTTCTCTTGTTTCAAGCGAAATAATCTGTCAATAGAACTAGAATTTGGTTCCTAAGCAACAGCCTGGGCTTGACTGGCGTTGCTAGGTAACGGCGCAGGGACAGTTGACGTAACTTTTCCCTGAATATTAGTAGCACTGTGGATTTGAAACCAGATAATATTTCTTGCTATAAAGTTATTTAATTAATTAAATTAGTTTTGTCTAATTTCAAGATATTTTCTTTAGAACCTAGACCAAAAGAATTTCACAAATGCAAATTATTGAAGCTCATTTTAAATAATAATCCGATTATTAATTGATTTATTGTTTGCGCCCCTCCTCCCTCTAAGGCTACATCGTGTTCAGCGGGCCCCGCCGAGCCAACGGGGTGCAGGGCCTGCGCTTCATCATCCAGTCGGAGAAGGCCCCCCACTACCTGGAGAGCCGGGTGGAGGCGTTCCTGCGCACCATGGAGAAGGCGCTGGAGGACATGAGCGAGGAGGCCTTCCAGAAGCACATCCAGGCGCTGGCCATCCGCCGCCTGGACAAACCCAAGAAGCTCTCCGCCGAGTGCGCCAAGTACTGGGGGGAGATCATCTCCCAGCAGTACAACTTCGACAGAGGTAACGCAGGCTGCGTCGGGTTGTCCAAGCTGCGGCTCGGGGGCCATTTGTAGCCCAATGACTAATTTTCTGCGGTTAAAAAACTGATACAAATTTGGCCAGTAGATGCAGACGGGGACTTTTAATTTGTAATTTGTGCAGCACAAAGTATTCGTCTTTTTATTACAAAGTTTTAACAAAAGTAAAAACCGAGTTTTACTGACAAGCTGCACCCAGATCAGCTCTTTTTCCTTCTGAAACGAATTCGAGCAAATGTTTTGAGTCAAAGTGACACAAATCTTGTTGTTACTGAAAATTGATCTATTCAATCGAGCCCAAAATAAATCCAAACTTAATGCAAAATTAAAATTGTAGTAGGAAAATAAAAACAATAAAATTTGCTAGAAAATTTTATTTTTGATTAATTTTAATCTCTACAAAAAATGTTGAAATTTCTGAATTTCACATGTATAAAATTTCTTTTGAACTTTTTTCTTGAAAATGTTTTCTGGGAAAGAGTGAGAAAAAAATTTAATTTTTCATACTAATACATTTTTCACAAAAAAAATGGAAATTTCAAATGTCAAATTATTTTTTTTATAATTTTCTTTACAAAATTTCAGCATTTTTGGTGAAAATTTACTAGTTTTCTATCTACAGAATCAGGCTGAATACAAATGAACGGCGCACATCTCAGATTCTGACTTTAGTTTAAAAATGAAAAACATTTTTTGTGCTGTTTTTTCACTTGGATTTCACATAAAACCAATAAAAAAACATTAAAGTTTTCATTTTTAACATGTTTTAACTCTGAGTTTTCATGATTTCCTGACTTGGAGACACGATTTTTCTGCAGGTTTGATGCTTTATGCAGTTCTAAATGCTTCAAGCTCATTATGTTTGAACTTCTGTTTGCCTTTCAGACAACATTGAAGTTTCACATCTGAAGACGTTGACTAAAGAAAACATAATGCAGTTTTACAGCGTGAGTAACAACAGGTTTGAATTAAAATCAGCATTTTAAACTGGACAGAAAAATAAATTCTTCAAGCATTTTTACACTTTTATATTTACTCTAGTTTAGGTCTTTCTTTACTGTTAGTAATCTGTTAGTAATATATAATAAATTCCCTTCTCACCCACCGCGGTGGTTCTTATCCTCTGAGCTCGGGTCCTCTACCAGAGGATATAGATATATAGATCTATATATATATATCTATATATCCTCTACCAGAGGCCTGGGAGCTTGAGGGTCCTGCAGTATCTTGGCTGTGCCAAGGACTGCACATTTCTGGACTGAGATGTCTGATGTTGTTCCTGGGATCTGTTGTAGCCATTGATCCAGTTTGGGGGTGACTGCCCCGATGGCCCCGATGACCACAGGCATCACTGTGGTCTTCACCTTCCAGGCCCTCTCCAGTTCCTCCCTGAGGCCCTGGTATCTCTCTAGTTTCTCGTGCTCCTTTTTCCTGATGTTGCAATCGCTGTATTGCTACATCTACCACAACGGCTTTCCTCTGCTGTTTATCCACTACGACAATGTCTGGTTGGTTCGCCATTACCATTCTGTCTGTCTGGATCTGGAAGTCCCACAGGATCTTAGCTCTGGCGTTCTCCACCACCTTTGGGGGTGTTTCCCACTTTGATCTCGGGGTTTCCAGTGCACAGATGTTTCTGTACACTATGCCCGCCACTTGGTTATGTCGTTCCATGTACGCTTTCCCTGCCAGTATCTTGCACCCTGCTGTTATGTGCTGGACTGTCTCAGGGGCCTCCTTGCACAACCTACACCTTGGGTCTTGTCTGGTGTGGTAGATCTGGGCCTCTATTGCTCTGGTGTTTAGGGCCTGTTCCTGGGCGGCCAGGATGAGGGCCTCTGTGCTGTCCTTGAGTCCAGCCTTTTCCAGCCATTGGTAGGATTTACTGATATCAGCCACTTGGGTTATTTGCTGGTGGTTCATCCCATGTAGGGGCTTGTCCTCCCATGATGGTATCTCTGGCACCTCAACCTCCGTTCCCTGTTGTCTGAGACATTCACTGAGCACATTGTCTGTTGAGGCTTTGTCCCTGATGTATCTATGGATCTTAGTTGTTTCGTCCTGGACAGTGGTTCTCACACTCACTAGTCCTCTGCCTCCTTCCTTGCGGCTCGTGTTCAGTCTCAGGGTGCTGGATTTGGGATGGACCCTCCATGCATTGTTAGTAGCTTTCTAGTCTTAATATCTGTGGCTTTTATCTCCTCCTTTGGCCAGCTAATTATTCCAGCAGGGTATCTGATTATATATATATATATAGATATACATTTTGTCTTAAAATGTTATTATTTTAACCGTATTGCTTCAGGGTTGATGCTGACGTGTCTCTGTCTGCAGGAGCGGCTCACAGTGGAAGCTGCAAAGAGACACAAAGTGTCCGTTCACGTTCTGTCCAGAGAGATGGACTCCTGTGAGTCTCTGAACGATTTCCTGGTTTGCTTTACGTTTCCTGTCTGCTTCGGTCGCCTTGACGTTTCGTTTCTATGCAACAGGTCCGATCGTCGGAGAGTTTCCTGCCCAGAACGACGTCAACCTGGCCCCCGCTCCGTCCCTGCCACAGGTAAACGACACGTCTGGTTTTATTTTTCCACTGAAATAAAAACAAACTAATCTTTTCTGGATCCAGGCTAATTAGAATTGACAAAATTATTCCTATTTGCTAAATACCAGAAAACATTTTAAAATTTTTTCTGCGTGTAACTTTCTATATTAATCAAATTTCAGTACGTTTGTCTGGAAAGTCTGTTTCGTTTGGGGAGGTATGAAAGCAGAAAGTGAACTATGACGCCAGGCATTCTGGGTAAATGCAACCAAAGCGATAGAAATTAATTGTATTTTTCAAACGGCAAGAGAAATCCTCCAGCCGCTAAAATCTGACGCCACGACATTTTTGTTTGCATTTTGTGAAGAAGAAAGTTGCTCTCTGTGTCTTCAGAGGTTTTCATGTCGTTTCCTTTGGTGGTTTTTGGTGCAGCGCCACCACAGGTGAGGAGGGGAACAGGTTTTTCTAAAAATGCTACAAATGTTGCGACTTTCATCCCCAGTTGAATAAAATCTACCAGACTATTAGCTGTGAAAACAACCTTCAGCTATTCTTTCTCTGTTCCCACATCAAACTTTTTGCTGTTTTTCTTTTCAGCCGACGTTGATTCAGGACATGACGGAGTTCAAGAGGAGCCTGCCGCTGTTCCCGCTGGTGAAGCCGCACATCAACTTCATGGCTGCCAAACTGTGAGCGAGGGCGAAGCTTCGCCTTCCTGAGGTTCCCCTGACCGTGTGTGTGTGTGGAATGTGTGTGTAGGCGACACGCCATTGCACCAGAAGCAGGAGAAGAAGAAGAAGAAGAGATGCTCAGTAAGCGAAGAACCCCCAAAGTTAGCTGTGGTTGTTTTTTAAACTAGCTGTGACTACCATAGCGGTTTCACCTCACTCTCACGCTGCAGCGCTGCGTAGGCGAAGTAGAACCACGTTAACCAGAAAACTTTATGCAGGAGCTTCACTTCACCTCTAGGGGGCGCAGCCCAGTCCAAGTCAGTAGCTCTACCGAGGCACTCCGACGTTTTATTCAAATGTATGCATTTTACGAAGCCTTATTCTGTCGTTCTTAAAGCTTGCTTGGTGGGGGGTTTTATCTGTTGGCGCCTCTGAGGAGGCCTGAGTGAAGTCGGCACTGCGGCCTCAAGCCTTTGTGCTGCTATCGTTTTAAAGATATTAGTAAATATTTGCAGGTCAACGAGCCCCGACACACATTTACAAAATCTCCTTTCAATTGTAAGTCATAAAATTTGGACATGAGAGATCAGCTTTCTCCTCCCGACACTTTAACAAAAATTATGTCAAATCTAATTTCTGTGTTTCTGCCACTCGAACTTTTTGTGCTGCTTTCATTTTAAAGATATTCATGTTTCCAGAGGTCAAAGGTTAATGAACCCCACCACATTTACAAAAGAACTAAATCTCTTTTCAGTTGTAATTTATATAATCTGTAAACATTTTTAACTTGACTGGCTCCTCTCTTCACATTAAAATTAAACAAAAATTCAAATAATTTTATTTTTGTGCTTCTTTCATTTTGAAGATGTTGTTTCTAGAGGTCAAGGGTCAACCCACATTTACAAAATTAAATGAAATGTGTGAATCAACTGTACTTCATTTACGCAGCAAAAAATTTTCAAAGATTTGTGGAGGTATAATTTTTAAAAGTTTCAGATCAACTTGCTCTTCCTCCCATTTTTACAACTCAAACGAAATTTATATAATTTTAATGTTTGTGCTGCAAAAAGTTTCATTTGTGCCGTTACAGTTTTTAAAATGTAAAATATCAAAAAGTTTTTACAGGTCACTTTGCTCCAATCCCCCAAAACTGATGCATTTCATGCATTTTTAAAACTATTTCTGCTGTTTTGTGCTGCAAGGATGTTAAAACTATTAATGATTCAGAGGTCAAAGGTTAGCCACAAAATTTTAGTTCTTTTTTTATTATTTGTGCTGCTATAATTAAGATTAAAAAAAGTTTCCAGAGAATGTGCACCACTCCCCACATTTACAAAATATCAATTAATTGTGCTGTTTGTGCTGCAAAATGTTTGATTTGTGCTGCTTCAATTCTGAGGTTTGTAAAGTAGGTTTCCAGAGACCAACCTGCCCAGCACTCCACATTGACAAAACTCAAAATCAATAAATTGTTTTGTTTTTGTTTGTTTGTGCAGCTTTTTGCAGCACACTCCTCGACAGGCACAAAGTTAGATTCTTTGTAAATGTTGTGGCGCGTTTTGACCTCTGGAAACATCTTTGAAGTGACAGCAGCACAAACTTCATTTGATTTTGTAAATGTGAGGAAAGGTGAGTTGGTTGACCTTTAACCTCTGGAAATGTCACCTTTTAAAATGACAGCAGCACAAATTTTGTGCTGCCAAAACGTTTGACTCGAGTTTCATCTGATTTTCTTCTCTTTTTTTACGGTCGGCCGACTTCTCTCAGGTTTTGCGGAGACGTTTCTAGCCGCTCAATCATGCGTCGTCTTTAGGGTTTTATGATTGAAACACCTCAGGGGTAAATCCATGCTGTCTCTTTTTTTTAAAAAAATAAAACGCGTCAAACCCCGAGACGTTTCCATGGCGATCCCTGTACTGTGCATCCGTTTGCGTGGGCCTTTACGTCGGTCAATTCGCGCTTTTTTTCTCACGTTTCTTTCCAGACACGTCACTTTGATGTCAAACGGAGCTGAAAGTAAATGGCTCCGATTTTAAGAAGTATTTCCTGAAAAATATGCACTTCTCTCACCAAGCAATAAACGTGATTGTTGAAGGTGAGAGCGGAGTCTCTCTCTCTCTCTCTCAGGTGCTTGCTGCACTTTGTCCCTACTTTTTATTTGATTTTTTCAGTCAGCGCCTCGTCCAGGATTACATGAGCTTTGAATGTGTTTGTTCTGCATCAGATCTTCTTCGACATTTTGCTTCGTCTGGGATTATTTTGTTCCTTCGTGGTTGAACCCAAAGATGGCGGCGGCAGCAGATTTCAGCGCAGCAGAGGAAAATATTAATGACATTACATATCAGGCTTGGGCAGTAGGGGCAGATACGTTGTGAAGTCCTTAGAGAGTGATTTCTATTTAGATGTTTTTGAATGTCGACGCTCGGCTCTAATTGGCTGGTTGGGTTTCCGGGCGGATAATTTTAGGTTGGAAGTTTTTATGTTTTTTTTTTTTTTTTTTTCTTTCTGTGTGTTTCTAAATAATTAATAAACAAGTGAATGGCAAAAACCACTGCACTCAATTTCCTCATTTGCAAAAACACATTTATTCACAGAGATGATGCTCCACAGGTCAAAGTTCACAACATTTTTTATTTTTGGCAGAGACTTCATGATGAATGTAGTGAGACGCTGTGGATCGCAGGCAGAGTTTGAGCTTTTTCCAGACATAATTACTTCAAAACCAGAAACTAATGGACCTGAAATCTTTCAAGAGTTTTTGTGGAATAAATATTTTCCAGGTTGTCATAAAAGCTGGTCACTGTTGGGTGTAGCATCTGATGTCTTCCTTCCACTTAACTTTCCACTAATTTTGGATATCAGCATAGAAACAGCTAACTGCTTTAATTACTTTTTGTGCGTTTATATGCTGGTTAAGTCAGTTTTTTAAATTTTTTAAAACTTTAGAATTACAGAAAGTAAGTTTTCTTTTCAGATACACATGAAAATTTCAGTTTTTCCTGAAGACATTAAAAACAGGTTTAAGATCATTTTTTATTTAAATAAAAATACCTTGCTTCATGGTTATTTTTCCTACTAAAGAGATTAAACGGCCAGAGTCCAGCTTTCACACTCAGTTAATTTGCATTTATAACACTTGAAATTTTTCACATTTCAACCACAAACTTTAATGTATTTTATTGCGACAGATTGTGGAAGGAAAATGATGCGACGTTTTTAGGGAAGCGAATAAAAAGCGAGACCCAAAATTAAACTTTTGTAATCTTACTTTTTTATTCTAAACACCATAATTCTCACATTGAAACACGGTGGTGGCAGAAATACTGTGGGAATGGTAGAGTTGAACAGGGGAAATGGAAGAAGCCTGAGCTGCAGTAGATTTAGATCAGAGGTGGCCAAAGTGTGGGGCGTGGGCCATTTGTGGCCCGTGAAATGATTGTTTCACGGGCCAATTTACCAAGAATGGTAAATTTAAGAATGGTAAAAAAAATTTGGCCAATAAAATATAAAAAAATTAATAATGGCAATCTGAAGGTTATTTTTTATGTTCAGGATCTTTAATGTTCTACAGATTTTATGAAAAGCATTTATTGTTAAGTAGGTAAAACTGGAAAAACTGAAATTTGTGGCACACAATTTGGCAAAGTTTATATCAAAGCATGGCCTAGTTAAAGTCCAGAACTAAACCCGATTTAGTTTTTTTAATGCATCATTTTCAGCTTTCATCGGTTTGTCCAATAAAACATCTTGAAGTTTGTGGGAAAAGCTAAGCGTTTGTGAAGACATCTGCCAACCCGTCCCGACCTGAACCAGAACAGAACCGCTCCATGTCCCACTGGGTTCAGCCCCTGTGGACCGGACCGGACCGGACCGTGATGGGTGCCAACACTTTCACAGAGTTCAGAAGTCATCAAAGCTGCAGGCTGAATAAATAAACACTGGAACATCTCAAGCTAGAATATAGATTTCTATGTTTGTTTTTCTTCCTGCTTGCTCCCAAACGTGATAAATTATTGATTAATTGATCATCTGATTGGACCCCGGCGAGGGCGGGAGGGACGTTAAACCAAAACAAATGCTTTATTTTAAAAAAAAAAGTTCTTCTTCACGCATGCCCTGCGTCTTTATTTCAGATAGCAGTGGGTGTGTTAGCCGTGTGGTGTTAGCGTAGCCACACACTGACTGCAAGCAGGCTCCAGTTCGCTTCCCGTGCCGTCGCTCCCGGGGCGGGAAGCGGCGACACAGTCGGTCTCCGTAGCAACCGCTGGGAGGGGGCGGGGCTTGTTGCAGTAAGGGTGAAGCTGAGAGTTGGGCGGGGTTCATCCTCACCGACAGCAGAGCGCCGCCTCAGGCCTCTTCCGGCTCGGGGAAGTTGAGGATCTTGCGGTGGGCTTGGCGCAGGTATTGCTGCTGCTTGAAGTAGACCTTGAACACCCCTTTGATGGCCACGAAGGCGATGCCGCCCTGGGGGGAGAGCCAGAAAGCAGGCAGGCTTTAAAGACGGCACTCCGCATGTCTTCAGTCAGAGGCTTCTTCAAAGCTGCTGTGACACTGACTGCTACAGGAGGACCTTTTTCAACAACAGGATTCTCTGGAGAATCCTGAATAATTTGACTTACAAAAAGAGATTTGACCTCCTAGAAGAAAATCAAACATATTTTTGAATTTGGAAAACTTAAAATTTAACGTTACGACTGCAACTAATGTTAGAGAATGTTAAGGAGACAAAGAAGGAAGGCATGAACGTAACTTCAGAGTTAGCATTAGTAGCCCAGTTAGTATCATGTCTGCCGTTAGCATCAGTAGCTCCGTTAGCATCAGCGGCCCCGTTAGCATCAGTAGCCCCTTTAGTATCAGTAGCCTTGTTAGCATCAGTAGCCCCGTTAGCATCACTGGCCCCGTTAGCATCAGTAGCCCCGTTAGCATCACTAGCCCCGTTAGCATCAGTAGCCCCTTTAGCATCAGTGGTCCCGTTAGCATCAGTAGCCCCGTTAGCATCAGTGGTCCCGTTAGCACCCACCAGGATGGTCCTCTGCAGGTTGGAGTTGACGCTGCTGAACATGAGTTTCCCCACGATGGTGGCGATGGTGGGGAAAACCAGAGCGCCGCACAGGATCCGCGTGGCGGAGACGTGGTCGGCCAGAGGGCTGGCCTCGGCCGGGATCCGCGGCACCGGGCAGCCGATACCTGCGCTTCCGACATTTGGGCCGTCAGCGGATGAAAAACAACAACATGGAGGACGTCTGACGTCAGAAACCAAACGACCGACCTGGGAAGATGCTGTTGAAGATCTGCAGCTTGTTGGAGTACTTCCTCCACAGCCGCAGGACGTAGTCCTCCCAGCGGATCATCTTCCCCAGGATCAGCATGACGGGGATGGTGGGCAGGCCGATGAGCAGGAAGAGCGGGTCGGCCCGCTCCATCACGTCCAGGCCCTCCTTGTGGCCCACCACCTGCACATCACAAAACACTGCAATCATCAAAACAATACAGGTTTACTGAGAAATACCTTGTTTTAAAAGCCATGGCAGTAGCCCAGGGTTCCCAAAAAAACAAAAAAAAAACAAACAAAGCTTTTCTTTTTTGTTGCTTTTTGCAATACCATGGCCAACATCAGAGGACGGACCTGCATGACGGTGACGGCGCCGTACGTGACGGCGGTCCAGTAGATGGAGCCCACCATGATACCGGCTGCAGCGAAGGGGCCGGCTTTGGAGATGAGCCGGTCGGCCAGATCCAGAACATAAACGATCGGACCTGATGGAGACAGGAAACGGTTGCCTGGTTACAGGAAATTAGAGCTTTTTATCTCCACCCAGAATCATTGGAAACAATGAGAACCTCCCATTTTTATCTTTTCATTTCAGTGTCATAGATTCAAAGAATCTTCGGTCAGAGGGTTCTCCTAAGGTACTGTGACACAGACAGCTACAGGAAATCTGTGATAAGATGGATCTTCACCTCGGTTCACACAAATCGGCTTTTATTTAATTTATTAAACTTGATTAAATGTAGCAAACGTGAAAGAAAGTGACATAAATCCTGTTCTTATTACTGAAGATAAATTTGACAGATGAAAACTGAAAACAGAAAACATGCAAATCTTACAAAGGAGTATTTTGGTAGATAAAATAGTAAATTTTCACAATAAAACTTAAAATTTTAATAAACTTGGACATTTCTGTTTCAAATGTTGAAAATGTTTTGACTTTTCAAACTCAGAAAATTCCAAAAGTTGAAAATTTGACATGTTTTCTAGAAAATTTCTGAGTTTTTTTTGGTGGAAATTTATCAACTATTTTGTCCTCAATGACCCCAATAGCCCTGAAATTACAATTAATATTAATTTTTTTATGAAATTAGGCTAGTTTATTTGCCTGATTTTAGGATCTTTTTATTTTATTTTATTTGACATAATAATTTTTGCTGTGAAAAAACGTTTGAACCTTGTGGACGTTTCATTTCTTCTCTGATTAAAAACAACAAACATGACGCAAAGAGCGACTGAAAATCGATCCTTCTTTTAATTGTGCGACAATTTAAAAAAACAGAAGTTTCTCTGCTGCTGCATCTTCCTCCCGTCTGGCATTTCGAGCGACTCGGGGGAAATCATGCAATATTTACAGGAAGCCAACCTGATTTCCTCACTCATCCACAAGCTATTAATAACCGGCCGGCTGCAGAGGCAACGCGCCGCAGGGGGCGACTGCGCACTTTCTGAGGTCTGCAGATACTTTGCAGCTCAAGACCAACTCTAGATATTTTCACTGGAGTAAAAGTGAACAGCAGCCGTCCAGGGAATCACTCAGAGTAAAAAATATTGCAGCTGATTGCTGATCTTTAAAAATGCAGATTTTGGCCGATACTGAAATCGAATTAGTGGTTAAATATTTTAAAGTTACGTCAATTGACAGACCGAAATATAAAGTGGGAACTTTGGACAAAAATGACAATAATTACAGATAAAGAAGGTTCTATTTTAATCTTAAATGCAAAATGTATCTGTAGTTTTTGGCCTGATTGCTGCTCTTCCATAAATTGACCTTTTATGACTGTATCCTCCAGTTAATGTTGACCTCAGTTAATGATTAATCATTTACTGATCGATTAATTGTTTAAGCCATTACTGTTTGTTGTCTTTTTAGAGACTATTGTTGGTGGATGTGTGGTGCTGCGTATCTAAACCCTAAGCTCCCCTAACCTCCCAAACTCCAGACGCTTCAGTAAAAGAAACTTTTAATTCGTCCCTGAAGCGCAGGCTTTAACTGGGACAAACTGAACACACACAACGAGTGCAGTCAGGTGAAAACTGGCCAAATTCCTCAAAGAAATAAAACAAAAAGGGTTTACGTTGAACACTGATGTCAAAGTTATAGTTTGCGTCGTCATTTCCGAAGACTTTTCCGTCTTCAATCACCTGGCAGCTTGCTTCAGGACATGCAGGATATTTGTACAGGTGTTGTCCCAATAAAGACACTTTCCATCAGTTGTTTGCACAATTTAGTGACAGCAGCTTTTACTTTGTCAAGCTGCGGCTTTTTACGCAGACCTCATTAAACTTCATCACTTTGTGGCTTCTTAAACTCACAACTTTATAGTAGTTATTGATGAAACCGCCGCCTGGACCGGCGCCAGGCTTCTGATCCCCTGCAGACTGCACCTGTGTTTGCTGACCGGACTCACCTCCCAGAGCCTGACTCTTTCACTTTGCTCCTGCCAAAGCGCTGCACCGTTACGGCCAGAGGGAACTGGGTCACCGCTAATGACCGCTGACAGGACGGAGAAAGGAGCAATTCATTTTAGCCACTGGCAGCAGATTCTATAATTAAGATAATTAAGCATGAGGGAGGGAAGAAGGAGTGCAGCTACAGTTTAAAGGTGGACCGACGCGTTGGCAGCCTCTCTTCCCGGAGGTTTGTTTACTCTGAGTGTGAGCAAAGACGGAGCAGCAAGGACACACCGTCCTCAGAGCGTGTGAAAGGCTGGAAGTGGCTCTGCAGCAGGTGCTGGTGGGAGGAGAAGCCCAGCAGGACACAGCGACCCGCTTGGAGGTTTTTCTACCTGGAGTGAACATGATGTCGAACTTTGACCCCAACACCTAAAAACGGTTTGGTTGAAGTGAACGCTGGCGCAGTTTGAATGAACGTGTGAACGCAAACTGCTAAAAATGCAGAAAGTGACCAACAGCGCAGGGCATTATGGGTAAATACAACCAAAAGAAACGGGCTAGCCTAGCGCTAGCAGGAGAAATGACTTGTCTTTTTACCAGAGACAAAAGAAAAACCGTACAGCCGCTAAAATCTGACGCTACTCCATTTGTTTGAAGAAAGAAGTTGTGTTCAATGTCTTCTTCAGAAGTTTGTGTCATTTCCTCCAGTGATTCTTCGTGCAGCGCCTCCACAGGCGAGGAGGGGAACAGCTTTTTCAATAAGTTTGGTTCATTGGACACAGTTCAGGGTGAAAGAAAACAAAACCAGCTGAAAATGTAATAAATGTTACAACTTTGAGCCCCAAGCAAACTGAGTCTACTGGACTACAAAGCAGGGCATTCTGGGTAAATTCAAGCTAAACAAACACGAGTCTAAAGCTAGAAGCAGAAATGGATTTCAGTTTGTTTCCAAAACAAAAGAGAAATCCTAAACTAATCTCCTGCAGGTTATTTAAAGGAATTACATTTCCCAAGAGCAGACTACTAGCTGCTATTTAGGGGGCGCAAAAACAAAACAAAACACTTTTTTGATTGTTATTTATTACGGTTGAGAATCAATAGAAAACAACCCAGTCGAGTTTAAACAACTAAAAATAAAATCAATCCTCTGGCTGTAAGCCTCCATGTAGTTACAGTTTTCAATGTTTCATTTACCAGATTATGCTGCATATAACGTCCAAGGAAGAGTAAAAATGATGTAATTGTCTGCACATTTTCCAGGAACCTAATCAGGCAGCTTGGTAGTAAAATATCCTCTCTGATGTTCGAGTCACTTGAAAAGGTTGGCAGATTCACAAACTCATCAGAAGAGCAGCAGAGTCGATCCACTCATCCGGTCAGAGCGCGGCCCGGTTCTGATGAGCTGTGTATCAGTGTTTTCACTGCTGCCGCTTTTAATGTGTTTACAATAAACACAATAAAAAGTTGGTGTTTAATGGGAACCAACTTATTTTTCTGAGTCACTGTTTGCTGTGATGGATTTGTGATGATATGAACAACCGCTTTCAGTTTAATGGCTGGGTGCTACGGCTGAAAAACTCTTCACGATATAAGAGTCATCAGCCAATAATTATTGATTAGGGTTTTTTTGGTTTGTTTTTCATATCTGAAGTATTGCCACACTATTGGCAGTATTACTCTCATTCACAGCTTTTATTTTGAAGCATTTATGAGGCAAAACCTTAAAGTGCTGCTGCGCCACTTACTCGGCAGGTTGTTGCTAGGTAACCAAAGAATGAGTGAGTTGCTAGGTAACCAAAGAATGAATGAGTTGATTCCATCAACCTTAGTTGGCTTGAAAAAAACGGTTGCGCGACTAAAGTTGTTGCTTTGCCTACATCTCCCAGAATGCTGTGCGGTTCTGGCTCGGAGTTCAGTGAATATTCCACGAGATGTTTGATCGATTGATATCGATCAGATTGCTCCACTCCACATTTCCTCTTTTTGCATTTTGAAGCTTTCCTTAGAACCTTCTCAAAGTAAAAATGTAAATTCTCGCCATTTTTCAATTTACCTTTAGTCTGTAATCTAAAAAGGACAAAAGAAGGACCATGATTAAACACTTTAACTGAAACATTTATCTCTGCACTGAGTGGCAGCAACGCCCTGGTTGCTATAAATATGGATGAACCTGTTTACCAGCTGGGCCCAACACTCCCCTGGCTTAACATTGTTTTAGTCTGGCTTCAGTTTCAGATTGCAGCCTCCGCTACCAACGCACTGCTCCAAAGGCGTTGCCAAACCTACAACCAGCTGGAACGGGTTCTTAAGCCAACGAAAACCACCCAAAAACCCGGTGAGTTTTGGAGTCGTTTGCTGTTTGGCTCTTTAGGGAATTACACCAGTTTAACAAGCTGGGATTAGCTGGTTAAGTTGGTCAGAACATTTGACAAGTAGGCAGAGAGGTTGGGCGATTGGACAAATTTAATAGATCGCTGGTTTTCTTTTTATGAGTTACTCTCTTAATTACGGTAATAACAATGATTGATTGAAACCAAAAGACGCAGTTCATGGAAAAAACAACTAATCCAATTTCTAATGGCCCACACAAAGTCCTTCCAGCTGCAAGCAAAGCTTTTATTTTCCCCAGAGCCTCAAAGTACAGCAGCGGTTTATTTACTCAAACTTAGAACAGTTTCCTATGTTCAGAAAACATTATGCATAATAATGCATAATAAATAATGCTTCTATAATGTATAGAAGATCAATACACTTTAATTTCTAATGAACATTTAGCACTGGAAGACATTTTAAATATTAAAAACAAATAAACACCTGAAACAACAAATAAAATGGACAATCAGTAGTTATAAAAATGCTGGATATATAAAATATATTTTAGTCCTATTGATTATTCTGAAAATTTAATTTACCACTTAAATATTTTTTATATATTAGAAAGACTTCTAAATTATTGATTTTTTTAAGCAAGAAAATAAACATTTTATTGCAACATAGCACTGCTTTAGTGAATGCTTAACGATTTGTAGCAGAAGATGCATCTGCAGATCAAGAAATCCTTCTAAAATCAAGAGATTTGCCTAAATTTGCCAGATTAGATCATTTATCGCCCAGTAAAGTTTGGCCCAGGTGTTTTAAAAACCCAAGTGATTCGATTTAAGGATTTCTTTAAAAAGAAAACAGCAAAGCCTCACTCCATGTTTGCTTTTGAGGGAATAACATTTTAACATTTCTGTAAAATCCTCAGGAAGTAGAATGGGTGTGTGTATTTTTGTGTTGAATCATGCAGCCTCCACATTCCCGCCCATGAAAGTAGACAAAGCTTCACCCAGGAGTGTCCAACTCCTGTCCTTATTGGCCTGTCTGCAGCAAGTTTCATTGCTGTTTCAACATTTCTGACTCAAACAGTTGGATAACGTCTTCAACATGTTGTCTAGTCCTGCACATGTCTGTTGATGAATCGTGAATCAGGTGTGTCAAACCTAAACACTCAATGTTTTTCCTCGTCTGCTCACCTAGTTTTGGGAAGACGATGAGGTATTCTGCGTTGCACTGCGGACAGGCGACCCTCGCCGTGCTGTTGCCTCGCTGCTTCTCGTCCACCCAGCGCTGCAGGCAGGCCTGGTGGACCCACTTTGTTGAGCCCCGGCACCGGCACGGCCGCACCCACTCCGCCGTGCGGTCATCCTCGTCTGTGGCGAAGCACACCCAGCAGCTCCTGAGGCGACAAGCGCACATGTTTACAGTACAGCTCAATCGATTAATCGCAAATAATCGATTTATTTGGATAATCGTCAACTAATCGACCAGAAATTAAGTCAAAATTTCACATAAAATATGTACATTTTTAAGTTAAAATGACAAAAAAAAACATTTGTCTGTAAACTGTTCCAACCAGAACCAGAAAAAGAAGTGGCAGCTTTAGCTTAATTACTTCAAATTATGCTACAAAAGTGCACGATTAATCGATTTGTTTGAATATCATCAACTCATTTCATAATCAATTAATCATTAACTGGAGTGTAAAGACTCAAAAAAGCCATTTTGTTTAAAGAAACTAAACCAGAATTGTACAAAAATACATCCATATGCATTTATAAGATATAAGCTAACATTTTGTAGAGACATTCTGCACTGATATGAGTATTTAATACATACAGTGATATGAACAACACAGAACAGGCAGTATTACCAATAAATAAATATAAACACACCATGCTGCGCTGATTTAATCTGACTCAGGTTGTTTTGCTACACTGTGTTTCATAACTGATTATGCATTTTTAAATGGAAAATTATTATTAAGAGAAAAGTTGATTTAATAATTTTGTTGTATTTTAACAAAATAAATGTATTTATTGCCCCACAGATATGAACTTTACAGAACAAAATGGGTTCATTCACATCCAGTTACATCTAATCAAACAGTCTGATTTAGATTAAAATTCAACTCCAAGCAAGACAAGTAATAAAGGTAATAAGACGACACTTTGTCAAAAACCGTCCAAGAAAATCAGACCCACACATTGGTGGGTTTTCCTTTAACGGCCGAACTGAGAGGCGGTAATTAGATGATTATTGTCCAATATGTCGATGGAATGAGCTCAGATTACTGCGCAGAGACGAATACTGATGAAAGTTGAAGAAAGGAAACTAAAAACGGTTTTAGACGAATGTCCTGACAATCTTCCTGTAACCCAGTCGCAGAGAACGACGTTAGAAACAGCCTTGAAATGCAATCCTCTAAAACAAGTGGTCGATATACATCTTAGAAAATCTAAAAATTAAAATGGGTTTGCTCTTCAAACAAGACAGTCAAACGACACCAATCCAGTCAACCAGAATCAATTTATTGACTTTTATTAAATGTTCAAAATAAGGATGGAAACAATTACTTGACTAACGATTGTCGATTAATGGTTTATTAGATTAAAATGAGTTCCAGTCAACATCTGCTTGCTTAGACCTTTCTTT
The DNA here is from genome assembly GCA_010277015.1 of Poeciliopsis turrubarensis. Classification (NCBI taxonomy): domain Eukaryota; kingdom Metazoa; phylum Chordata; class Actinopteri; order Cyprinodontiformes; family Poeciliidae; genus Poeciliopsis; species Poeciliopsis turrubarensis. The sequence continues at coordinate 141,206 of VMRN01000017.1, forward strand.
GGTGTTGTCATTTGGCCACCACCCAACAGAGGGCGCCACTGCTCGTCCTGAAGTGGAGCCAGTTGATTCAGAAATAAAGATGGCGGAGAGATCCCGGAACCGGAGACGCAAACAGTTTGGTCTGGGATACAAAATGCTTTTATGCAGTTTTGTTTTGAAATATAAACACGCAACAAGCTCATTAAAGTTTCACCAGTTTTATTTTATTTTTTTAAAATCCAGTATATTATAAAACACTTTTATTTTAATGGAAAGAATAAAAACTCTTTACTTTTTTGAAATAATGTTTTTTTTTTGTCCTAATTGGAATAATAAACTGACCTTGAAGCAATTTTTGATAACTATGATTAATTGGGAATTAATGAATGACTTGATAAAGTAATTAATGTGTCAAATATGGGATTCAGACATTTAAAATTGACTTTACCTTTTTTATTTCTTTATATTACCTACAGTGTAACGTCAATAAAAAAAATTATGATATAAAAAAAGGAAAAGTTTTGAAAAAAAAGTAAAATAATACCAATAATGTTAAATGAACACTGTCAAAATGATGAATATTCATTAATGTTACACTGTGTAATCAAATAAACTGGAAATATTTAATTATTGGATGCAACATTTGGCACATTAATTACTTTATCAAGTCATGCATTTATTTCTACATTAATTCACAATTTTGGCAGGGTCTGTTCTCCATACAAATACTTGGCAATAGTTACATAAGCTATTTGGTGAAAATTATAAGCTAAGTGAGTAAATTATATGCGATTGTTTTCCTTAATATTACTCAAAACTTGTGTTTGAACCATAAAACAAAATGAACAAATAAATAAATGGCATTACCTTGACAGTCCTAAAAACAAAGAAACTAAATGTGGAGGACAAAAAGTAACAAATTTGCTTTAAATCTGATATTAAAAAATTTTTTTTGGTGGATTGAAACATTTTCCTCACACCTATGTGTGAAACACTGCACTGCGAAGGAAGCTGGCTGCCTGTGGCTGGTTCTGATAAGAACCTTTGGGCCTTATGTTTGCCAGCGATAGAGGCTTGGTACATAACCGTAGCAGCAACCGGACCTGGCATACATCTCACAGCTATCTGCTCCACAAACAGCGTCAGGGTTACACACAGCAGCACGTAGCTGGGGCACATTTCACAAAACCCGCATGCCCGTCCTTTCTTTGGGAAATGGTTTCAAAGTTCAAAGATCAATATTGACAGAAAATGCAGTGTCAAACGCTTCCCTGTACACACACAAGCACACACACACTCACTGCAGATGTTATCAGCTGTTGGTCTTTGTTTAGGAGGAAGCAGGACTGAAATGTTGCAGCATCTCCTCACCTCCACGTAAACTCTCTTCACCTGATCAGTTGTCCTAAATGTTCAAACTTAGTCTGATAAATTAAAATGTTTATCAGGCAATAGGATATGATAAACTATTTTATCTCACTGACACAGATTGCATGTGTTGTAGATCTTGACCCGAATCCAAAACAAGCCAACTGTAACATATGGACACGTTACCGTTTACATCCGGACATTTCGCACATGCGTACGACACGATTCTGTCACTTCGTACAACGATTTCATTAACAAAATGAAACCTGGAGATGTAGGTTTTATTAATTTGGTGCAGTGCACCACGGCGAAGTAAAAAAATAATGCAGAAAAACTGCTGACCAACACACTCGTATTCTTTTTATCCTCGCTCTCTGTGTCGGCTACGCTACACACAGAGCTGTTGCCATGGCAACTGACTGATGCTCCACTAGTGCATCAGGATTCAACCCCAAACATTTCCCACACGAAGAACAGAACATTCAGTCCGTTACAGTTTTATGTTCTTTGACTTTATTTTAAGATGATTAATAAGTGATGGTGTTGCGGTAGATTAGCTGCCGCTGCTACTAGCTAAGCTAACAACGGCGGTAGATTAGCCAACTTAAATATCTGCTGTACTGATGATCTGTCAGAGTTGCTGTTTAGGTTGCCTTTTTTATTTTGGAACTAAACTGAACACACCGAAATCCACAGCACATCTACATGTTCAGATTTTCAAAGTCAAGCTAGCATAACTGAACTACTTTCTTCAAAATGGTCTCAAAATCATAATATTATCGTTTATCACAATAATTTCTAGGAATATTTGTTATTGTGACAATGTATTACATTCCCAATGTAATACATTGGGAAAAAATGTATTACATTGTATTACATGTAATACATGTATTACAAATGTATTACATTTTTTCCCAAAGAGCCAGACTTTCTTGTGTTTATGTGGTAAGAAAACCTTAACCTATAATCTGGAGCCTGTGTGAAGAATTTAAATCAGAGCGGAAAAAAAACACTTCATAGATAGTGCAGTGTGATTTGGAAAGCTTTGGGGTGTGAAAAATGTGATTTGTCTACTGTAGGTTTGTAAATAGAGAGGACATTAATCTTCTCCAATTCAATGCACCAGTGCTAAAAATGCTACAGACTTTTAATCCGTACATAAAAGCTACGTTTTTCCAAGACAATGTTTCAATTCCACTGCCAGGAACCAAATATGAACAATTTACAAGAAAGTACATCTCCTTTAAGATAGTTTGGTAATACTATAACTCCAAAAAAGCATTATGGTTCTCAAAATATAAAACTTTCTTAGGCTAAATTTTCTCACTGAGGGACAGTAGAGGATATTACCAATCTCTTCTAAAATTTAAAAATAAATTTAAGGTCATAACGTTGGGCAGATGTAACCACTGAATGTGAGAAATTGGATGCAGTTATGAGACAGTTTTACTTTCGAAATGCAGAGTTTCTCTTCTGCGCCACCTCCATGTTTGTTGTTTTTTGATGAGAAATATGTACGGACTTAACCTCAATGTCTCTTCCTGTTTAAAAGAAAATGCTTTAAGGAAGTCCATACTTCAAATAAATTCTCCTTTGGTAGCATAACAATAGCTTTTTGTTTAAGTGCTGGACCAACACCAAAACATGTTTGATTTACCTGACGATTGGATAAATTGATCAAACTATCTTCAGGTTAAAGTTTCCAAGCCAATGTGTTTGAAAAATCAACAAATTTAGGACATGAGTACATCCTTAATTACCCAAGTTTCTATGAAAAATAAAGTTAATTTCAAGATATAAATATTCATGTTTATAAGGCAGAAAAGGAAAATCTGAAAATATCAGATTTTGTAATGATTGTGACCTTTCAGGTGAACAAGGAACCCAACAAGAGTTAATTAACATTTATTCTTCCAGTAAAGTGTTAAAGTGTTGGAAGTCCAGCAACATTTTTCTGATAATTGGATCATAGCTTTTAACACATTGCAAGCCTAGCATCTAATAGTGCTATAGTGGTCTTCATTTTTAACCCAAACATATTTTATTTGTAACATTTAAAAGTTAATTCAATATTTTTTTAGATGAAAGACATTAATACACAACCTTTAAACAGTTTACTAAGATGTCTAGAGTAGGGATGATATATTTTGTAGTACAATAGTACCACAAAATACAAGCTATACAAACTATTTATAACTAGTTTAGGTAATTGACTATGATTGGGGCAGCAGTTATAGCCCCACAAATACAAATACTACTCTTGAAAAACATTCACATTTGTAATATGCCTCTTTAGGATGCCAGTTACACAAAGAAGAGTGATTTGTATGACCAGAATGCACATAGTAACAATATTTAATATTTTCAAATTAATTGAAACAATTTAACAGCTAGTGAAGAAAAGAATTGGAGGTTTTTAAGCATCACTACTTGGAATTTATTGTGACAACAACAATCTTGATGGATCCAGGATAAATAACCTGGAGTTTAAGCTACTATTTTGAAGAGGTTTTAGTTTGTGTCCCGTTTTAAACCAACATGCTCACGTAACAATGAATTAAAGCGGTTCAGAATTAGCCATCCATAATGGATGCCTCTGCATAACGTCAGGTGTTACGGGGTCATCGGCCAGGTGGCATCAATCAGATCATTGTCAGAAGCAGATCTCAGGCTTCCCAGAGACTCCAAAAACATGTTAAAATACACCAAAAGGCAACGCAAAATCTACATTTCTGACTTAAGTGAACAAATCCTCGAATATCTAATGAATACACCCTGTATTGTTGACAAAAACGCTTTAATGTAAGTGAACTACGTAGCTGCCATTAGCTTATTTGCTAAAACTTCAGCTCACCTGTCCAAATTCTGCTGTGCGACCACCGGACCTGGTTCCGCCATTGTTGTGGAGCGACACTGTCTTATTGAAAGCGAAGAATGAGAGGCGAAACCAGAATAATAATTTTTTAAAAAAAGTCCCACACCTGATAATCTGCTGAAGGGGGATTTAAAAAAAAAATCACAAGCTAACAAAATAGCTAACTAGCCCCACAGAGGCCGTTTTGTTGACACGGACCGTCGGCCGCAGACGTGCCACGTATTTGGAGTAAAACTACGCCCCGACGGCCATGATTATCAAAATAGCATTTATCTCCTCCCGGTGGTTATTTAAAGAGAAAATACACTTTAAATCTGCTATGGCCTCGTTTCCTCTGACCGTTTGACTCCATTGACTGGCCGTGGCTCCGTCATCAAAACAAGGACCACACCGTCAGCGCAACTTCCGGTAAACATGGGAAATGTAGTTTTAAAACCTCTGCACTTAAACTTTATTATATTATATTATATTATATTATATTATATTATATTATATTATATTATATTATATTATATTATATTATATT
>VMRN01000017.1:145963-327939 GCA_010277015.1 Poeciliopsis turrubarensis
TTATATTATATTATATTATATTATATTATATTATATTATATTATATTGATAAAATAAGAACATTTTGCAGTCATGTAAATTCAGTTCAATTCAAAAATACGTTGATTTTTTTGTTGTTTTATCACCAAAGGGAAATCTAATGCTGTTGCAATTCATTTTACCCAAATATTTTCAAATATCATCGAGCCAGCAAAGATACCCAGCAGTCAGTGTTTTGGTGAATCTAAAGAGGTTTCTGACTGAAGACTGTCCTGGTTGACATCATCAGTTGTTGGTAAACAACGCTAACCTATCTCATTTGTTTTTGCTGCTCCTCTTTAAAGCTTTTTAAAGTATTCATTTAATTTCTGTTTCAGTCAAGGGTTTTCAGAAAATATAGAGGCAAATCATCATATGCTTATAAGTGATGTACAATTTATTTTATTGGTATAACTAATAGCTTGTTAGTTATTTTTAGGTAACTGTACAGGTATCACTGTGTCACACCAACCATAGTCTCACAAACACAATTAATGGTCTTGAAAAAGATTCTCATTTGTAACATTTATTGGTATTTACTGATGTTTTTGTTTAGCAAACAGTGGATAAAATAATAAAACTATCAATCCCAACTGTAAGGGCAGTTTTAAACATTGTTAATTAGAAATGATCAGGCGACAATAAATCAAAATTCTCGTGATAAGAAATGTATCGTGATAAATGATACGATAAATAAATAGTGAATCTCAAACTTTTAGTAAGTTTACCTGTGTGAATTATTTCACTTCATTTCCATTTATGTTTTGATTAATGACAGGTTTTTAAAAACAAAAATAGTAATAATGGCAATTACATTTAACAACCGAGGATACAGCATCAGAATAACTACTTATAACTGCCAAAGTACATCATTTAACTTATCCTTAATCTGTCTTATATACGAACAAATACAATAAAGTAAAGCATATGTTTTTATTCATGCAATAAAACTTTATCTCGGACAACAGAAATTAAGGCTGCTTCGCAGAGTTGGGTAGTGACAAGTTACATTTACTTGAGTAACGTTTTTTATTTAAATGTACTTACTTTCTATGTTTATCTCGTAAGTAATTTTATTATATCTCTACTCTTACTTTAGCAAAATGTCTCTATTTTTTACCCACTGCATGAAAAATCAAGTTAAAGTTTCATAAAATTTTTGTTTTGAAAGAAAAAATTTTTTGCCTAATTTTATTTTTTGTTTCTTATAGAAATTATTGTTAATTTCCACTTAAAATTTAATTTTGCTTCATCTGATGATGTAATTTTTAATTGATCATTTGATCAGTTAAATACTTGAGTAGACGTTTCTTTATTTGAGTACTTGGACGGCTTCGTCTGCTGCTGAATATAAACAGTTTCCAGAGGTTTATTTGGAAGTAGCTTTGGGTGACAAGCGACCGCACCGAGATAAAACTCCAACTCCCACAAGCCCTTTCGGCCATCACCCATGCGCCGCAGTCAATCAGCTGTTGAGGCAACTGCTGACCACCTCGGCTCAAGCGTAGCTCGTTTGTCATATCCCTACCCAGGCGAGGCAAACAGAAATATCTATTCAGTCTGAAAAAGGTGAAGGATAAAAGGTAATGATTTCCGCTTCACTTCGAGCAGAGGCGCAGCGTGTGTGCATGTCGTTCTGCCGTGTGCAGCGGGACACAGATGGAGCCGATGTTCGTGGGGAAGTGAGCTTCATGACATGCACATATATATCTATATATAGATATAGATAGATAGATATGCACACCGGGATATATCGGCCAACGCGACAGAAACTAGGGGTCGGGTTGGTGGTCAGTGTTTTATGGGGCTGCGTGGACTGAGCCACTGTGGGCTGCAGATTGTGGTTCTTTCATGACCTTGGAAGCGGTTCTGTTGGAGGAAAAAACACGGATTATAACCGGTGGGGCGTTTGGATCTCATACCACTGCGATTATATTTAAAGTCCGACTCATATCAGTGGTTATCATGCAGAATGGCGGGTCTGTGTCACGCCAGCTTTATAGTGTTATTATTATTATTATTATTATTATTATTATTCAGAGGCCACAGCGTCACTATCAGTATGTTTATCTGTACATGTTTAACCTCTGATAAAACTTGGTTTTTTAATGTTTAGCAATAACCAAACGCTTTCTATTCATTTTTCAGTTAATTTCTAAAGAACATTAGTTTTTCTGCAATGTGTTGCCAAGACAACCGAACAATTTCTAAGATTTGCGGATTGTTCGCTTTAAAATGCGACGTAGAAATATTATGCAAAAGCCAATTCGTCAATGCGGATTTTTTGCTTTTTTTTTAAAAAAAAAACATCCCTCTTGTAAGTTGTGGGACACAATTTAATATTTAGACATTTAATTTAAACATATGGATTAAATGCAGTGGCTTGTATCTGAAATGTTTGTCTTTTTTTATTAAATACTTGATTAAAAATGCAATTCTTTTTGGCTTGTGTGACTTAATTTATTAGTCTAAAAGATGCTGCAAGTGAATCTTAAAAAAATTAAAGAGAGAAAGGAAGAACTGACATGTTTCTGTTTTTCTTTTCTTTTTTTTAAGGAAGTCGTTAACAATAAGGAAGAAGTGTCAAGGTGTCTTTTCACCTGAAGGACAGCTGTATTTACTGACGTATGCAAATGAGTGTCAGGGGAGGTCCTTATGCCAGAAAAAGCACAGAATCAGTTTCACATTGCAGCTCTGGAGTTCCTGCGTGGAAGGAAAAACGAGACGTGGCGAAATCCAGTGATTATCTGCTGCCATATTCTTCGTGGAGATTTAAGAGTCATTTTTAGGGTTTTATTTTTGGAGGGCGATCCGGTTTGATGTTTTACTCCCTTTCGGCTGCCGTAGGAGTTCTCTCTATGATCTCCCTAGAAATAGAAATCTTCATTTTGACTCAAAGTGTTTGTTTCCTCCTGTCGCAGCTCAGCAAACCATGCAGGATGATTTACTGATGGACAAAAACAAAGCCCAGCCTCAGCAGCAGCAGCAAGTAGACCCTCCTCCCTCCACGCCGACCCCGTCATCGGAACCCACTTCATCTTCATCCGAGTCGGAGAGCCCGTCGACCGGCAGCAGCCAAGCGGCTTCCGCGCTGAGCAGCAGCAGCGGCGGTGGCGGCGGAAAGGACCGAGTCCCGATGGAGTCGCCGGTCCTGCCCGGGCTGGGCTTCCACCAGCACCCGCTCCAGGACACCGGCGGGCCCCTCGGCTCCCCCCCGGCGTCGTACGGGAGCACTTGGTCCACGGGGACCACGAACGCCGTGGAGGACAGCTTTTTCCAGGGAATACCGTCGGTGAATGGGACGATGCTGTTCCAGAACTTCCCGCACGTCAACCCGGTGTTGGGGGGGAATTTCTCCCCGCAAATCGGGCAGCAGCAGCAGCAGCGGAGATCCCCGGTCAGCCCCAGCCAAGGCCCCTTTCCCCAGAGAAACGCTTACCAGACCATCGTCAACAACAGCAAGGGGACCTCGTCGTCTTCCCAGGCTTCCTCCTCCGCCTGGAACAACCACCAGAACACCGGGTGGAGCTCCGCGTCCAACCCGTGGAGCCACGGGCTGCAGCCGGGCAGAGACCCGCGCCGCGCCGTGGGCGTCGGGGTCGGGGTTGGGGTTGGGGTGCCGTCTCCGCTCAACCCCATCTCCCCGATGAAGAAGCCTTACACCAGCAACGTCATAGCGCCCCCCAAATTCCCGAGACCCGGGGGTCCTCTGGCTCAGAAGCCCTGGATGGAGGACAGCAACAACATTCTGCCTTTCCAGGTAACAAGATTTAAGATCAACCCCTGAAAGAGGCTGTTTATTCTCTACAGTGATCCCAAAAGGTGGTCATGTTTCTGTTCCCAATTCTCAAACTATTAGAGTTGGGTAGGAAATACTAACTTTGTTTGGAAACATTTTACTTGTAGGAGTATTTTTTATACTTGCTTTTACTTGAGTAACTTTATTATGAAGAATCGCTGCTTTTACTTGAGTAAAATGTCTGGATTCTCTAACATGTTTAACTAAAAATTAACCAGACACAGACACACATCTGCAGTTCTTGTTAAAGTTTCTTCTTTTTTTTTTTTCAAAGAAACTGCTGTAGAAAAAAAATCTTTAGTTTTTGTTACTTATTTTTACTCTAGTACAAATATATTAAAGTAACTCTACTCCTACTTAAGTTACATTTTTCAGTGCAATGCCCACCTTTAGTGTTTTCACACCTTTTCATTACGTCTTATAGACTCGGTTTGTTTGGGAATCAAAGTTGCAACATTTGTTATGTTTCCAGCTCCTGCGTTCATTTTGTCAAACTAGTTGACAAACCTGTTCCCCTCCTCGCCTGTGGGGGCGCCGCACCAGAAAATACACAAGGAAATGACAACAACCTCTGAACAAGACACTGAGCGCAACTTTTTTCTTCACAAAATATACAAAAATGGAGTAGTGGCAGATTTTAGTGGTTGTAGAATTTCTCCTTTGTTTGTTCCACATTTGTTTGGCTTGTATTTACCCAGAATGCCCTGCGTTGTAGTCCACTTCCTGCTTTTGGACCCGTCTCCGGTCCGCCTGCCATTCACATATGTATTCAAACTGCGCCAGCGTTCACTTCAACCAAATCAAAACTGAGGTTTGTAGGCAGACCAGAGTTTGCTTCTCTTGATCCGTATCAGAGTTCAGTTAGGCGTTCACACCTCCCCAAACGAACCGGACTTTCTAGACAAACAAACTCCTTTGATCAAAGCGGACTAAACACGACTGGTTTCAATTCAATTATTGTCAGTTAAAGAAAACCTGAGCAAATACAAAAAGCATTTTCCAAATTTCTTTGGTGGGAAATCTGTCCTGATTAGATTGTACATTTTGCAGTAAGATAAATTATTGCAATAAATAATAATATTGTCATTTCAAGACCACTTTGAACAAATGTCACGATTGTTAACACCGACTATAAAGTCTTAACCTGAATTAATAGTGTGAACCAGGGCCAAATTTAAAAAAAATGAGGGCCTCTGAGCTGGTGGCAGTTTTGGTCCCCATCCCAGAAAAAAACATAAAATGTTTTACTCATAAAAATAATAATAATAATTCTTATTGTCATTATAGAAATGATCATAATGTACTTTTTTTTACAACTAGGCCTGTCATAATAATACATTTTAAAGTTATGGTGATAAACGATAAAATTGTTTTGGAACCATTTTCAAGTAATAAAATGATAATAGCATAATAATAATAATGTAAGAAAACATTCTTAAAATTCTCAATAAACTTTAAATTTTAATAAACATTAACACTGGAACTGGGAGACATTTTAAATCAAAATACAGAAACAAAACTACAAATAAAATGAACTCTGTAAACAAAATTGTCCTTCAATAAAAGGGATAGTTTCTACCAAAGCGGCAGACCGAACACTTTTATCTTCCAGTTTTTGGTAAAAAGTAACAAAAGAAGAAAAATGAAAATTACTGAGCTTGTTTTAATTTGTCACGCAATTAATTGATCTGCAGCTTATTGTGACAGGGCTCGTTGCTATTGATTGTGTGCATTGCAACTGTGATGTAGCTCACAATAAGTCAGTTAAACACATGGTAAATTAAAATGAGTTCAAAAGTTTCCATTTGCATTTTTTAAAATAGTTTTTCTCTGTTTCTGAAAAACTGGGTGATAAAAGTCTTCAGTCTGGTGCTTCGGTCTCAACTCGCCCTTTTTTGAAGTATAATTTGATTTATTTGTTGTTTTCTTTACTTATTTTGGACATTTAAAATGTCAAGGTCTTGTCAAATCTTTGTTTTGCCATCAGCTATTTGAAGTGCATCTACAGTCACTAAGGGTCAGAGTACAGATTTACATGTCGTGCATGGAAAACCGTGTTTTTTCCTTTCATTTCACATTTTAAATGTTCAGTATTATATTGGGAGGAACACAGAAGCCTTTGCTTATTTTCCTGCTGTAAGAAGGTTTTTTGTGAGCGTATACAAGCCGTCTTTATTCCCAGGTAAAACGTGTTGCTAGCTTATAAATTGTTTTAGGAAATAAACTGCTGGCTAACAAGGAAATTGGCATTTGAATTTGAATTGAGACAGTACAAACATTGTGAACTGCAACTGCATTTATAATGCAATTTCCTCAACTTCCCACACTGATATGCAAATAGTTCTTTAGAGCAACGCTGTTTATTCACAGCAGGGAATCGGAGAAATGCCTTATAGCTGCTGGGATTCACTGTAGGAAGCCTTTCCAGCTCGACTGAGCGAACAAACATGAGCCCTCATAGCGTCTGGTCAGTCACGTGTGTGATCTATGTTTAGCTGACTGACAAACAGGCGTAAAGTAAGCCAACAGGATGCCCTCCCACCCCTTACAATGTCACCGACTTCTATAAAAACAAAGTCGACGGGAGAGAGCGAAGGTTGAGCTGAAGTCTTGCAAAAACGCAGCTTTGCTCTGGTTGGGATTACAGCCGGAGTGAAACGTATCCGGCTGCCGGTTTGAGTCCATGTCAGTGACACATTTTCCTCTGTTGGTCGGTCGGTCGGTGCAGCCTCAGCCGGATTACAGCTCCAGTTATCTCCTGGAGACGAGGTCAGGGGGTCACATGTCACGCTTTATGAAGCGGAGAGGAACTGCAACGCTCTCCCTCTCTCACCCAGTCCAGCTTTGCTAGATGAAACTCTAGGGTTAAGAGGGACATGCGGTATGAAAGCAGATAAAACAAATCAATTATTAAATTAAAAATGTCTTCTGAGAACTAACAGAGGTTCATGCAATGTAGGGTTGTAACTTGACCCCTCCTGTTTTATGTAAATGGAATTTATAATGCAAAATTTAATATTTTGTCACATTGTTGTACTTCAGTTTGCTTCTCAATCGCTTCTAAAAGCAACATGAAGTGCTTAAAAAATGTCACTGTCGTTTTTTTGGTGTGTGGAAAATGAGTCGTTTCAAAAACATCTCGGCTGGGGTCACCGTTACCTAGCAACCCGAGGGGAGCCCTGTCTGTCTCCTAGCAACTCAAGTTATGTCGGCTGGTTTTACTGCTGAAGTGTTTTTTTCTTGTTGACTTACAATCCAGAAACCACTTAATGCGTTCTTGTTGGCTGTGCAGGAGGCTTCACTTCTGCTTTTCAAAGATGTGCTGTTGTATAACTGTGGATCTGTTTGCAGCCATTTTCGCGCGTGAGCGCGAACGTTGAGTCGGCCGGTGTGCCCAGCAGCAATTAATTTGCTAAAACACACAGGAAACAAGATGTTTTTTTTATGCTGAAAATGAAAATATAAATGGAACTGCTACTTTTTAATCAATATTCAGGAGTTACTAATTAAAACAATTAACTTGTAAGCTAATTTTGTCTTATTTCAAGTGTAGAAAGATATTTCCACTTAAAACTAGAAGAAAATACTTGTTTTTTTGCAATGTAAACATTAAAATACACATGGAAAAATAAAATCTCACCTGGTATTTTTTGTCTAGTTTATTGTACAAATATCATAGAAAGAAATAAGACATAACTAACTTATTCAGCCAGACATACAAGCTTATTCAGAGCCAATAAATACTTTGGTGAAAAAGTCCTAGTCAGACTATTGTCAGATTATTTCACTTTAATCAGGTCAAGATTTCTTGTTAAAAGTGAAAAAAGCACTTTTTCATCAAAATTAAGGAATCATTTACGTAAAACAAGATCCTATATCTTGCTGAAAAGTTACTTGTAAGTTAGTTTTGCTTCATTTCAAGTGAACTAATTTTTTCTAGAAATTGGTGAGATTTTGTGGTTTTGTTGTCCATGAATTTCCCACTTCTGAAATGGAAAAAATTGGAGCATTTTTTTCAAATAACCAACGTTTAAGCTCATGTTTTGCTATTATTTGCTCAAATTGTACTTACAAACCTACACAGGCTGCACGATTCACAGACAGTTGATTTTAATTTTTACCTTGAAGAGATAAGTAGCACCGATATGCAAAGTCAGGGTTCTGGATGTCAGCTGTTGTTTATGTAAACGAAGCTCAGGTGCATCACTGCCTGGCCTAAAAAAACGCTGGCAGCTCATTCTTTAAATCCGCCCGGGTTCGAATATCAACTTGTTATGAGCTTGTACCTGCCTGCTGCCTCCTCGGAGCCAGAGGAATGCCAGGAATTCAACCCAACGTGGCGGCGACTCAGGAGATCTGATGATGCTGGTGGAAATTATCGCGCGCGTCGTCTGATTGCAGGCGAGATGGCAGGCGAGATGGCAGGCGAACAGGAATAGCCTCCTGCTTAAATTGGTGCAGATTTCTGGAGCCGCCGCCGCTCCAGAAATCTGTTTTAGAAGAGAGACCTGAGCGAGACGACACTCGCGAAGCTGAAACAAGTCGATAAAACACAATAAAAAGCGATTTGACCTTTTTACTGCTTTTTTTAATGAAACTCTTAAAATCTGAGTGTTTTGATTTTAAGAACTTTTCGTATATTATTCCAAAACCGACAGCAAATGGTGTTTTGCTTCACTTTGGATGTTTTAAGAGCAGCCAGGAAAAAAAAAGCTAAAATCGCTTCTTAAAACTTGTTTTTATTTGTTGGCATTTAATTAAGGCCTGATACTGTAACTTCATTCTTCTGATGTTTTATTTTATTTATTTATTTTTGTACTTTATTTCTTTCATCAATCTATTCTATAGTTATAATTTTGGCACAGCATTTTGGTGCATTTTCAACCTGTTTTTAAAAGTAATATATGGATAAATTTGACATTGAAAGTAGCCCGATATTTATTGCAGAAACTAAATATGAAAGGATTTTTACAATAGTATAATAGATGGAGAAAAAAAAGGAATTAATTTCTGCTAAAAACTGTGAAACCACCAGAGTTTTGTTTTATCCCCATAATTAACAGAAAGGATGTTAAATTATATCACTCAGTGCAATGAATTTGCAAGACTTTCATTACTTTGGATTAAATTGCTGTGTTTCTGGTCCATATGTAAAGCCATTTTCATCTGCTGTGAAGCATTTAATGAACTAATGTTTCAGTATTTTACCTGCTAATCTGGGAAAGCTGTTAATAGGTGCGTTAGAAACGAGCATAACAATCCATTAATTTAATTTTTACACATAGTTGAAATTTGGTGTATTTAGAGTTACTTATTCCAATCTGAACAGAAATATTTCACTTTCATCCGTTCCAGAACCATTTTTTTATTTTTGCTTCATTTTTTCCTCGTCTTGATTGATTTATTTTTGTCTGAATTAAATTCTCCTTTGCTTGTTGTCATGGGGGAAGGTGAGCTGATGAATTAGGTCAACCTGCGTTCCTCCACTGCTGTGATGTGTTCAAATGCAGAGTCTGAGCTCGTAAACGCCGCCTCCAGCTGCGTCCCACCAGGGAAAAGAAAAACTGACCAGCTCAGCGGTTTAAGTGTTTACCGTTTGCACCAAGTGGGCAGATTTTTATCTGTCGGGTCCTGAGTGGCGACGGGGGGGCAACACGTTTGAATGCTCAGCCGAACGGGGCAACAATAGCTGCGGTGTCCAAACAATGCGGCTTCCCGGCTCGCGCAGCGAACACAGGACACAGCTGCCGAGACCGCAGCCTTCCAGCTCTGGTTGGACGTTTTTCTCTCATGTTTCTCAGATGAAAGCGTCAACAAACGAGGGAAGTTCAGTCATTTCACCCCCAGCGACAGACTCAGCGTTAGCACAACTGGTGGAACCTGGGCATTATTTTCACCGAATCCTCCTTTCGGTGAACATTTAGAGAGGTTTTCTAAAACGCAGTGAATACAGGAACCTGAACCGACATGAATATACTGAATTACAAATTAATTTGATAACTCTCGTCTTGTCAAATATCACGATATTATGATATTGATTTACTGCCTCGTGTCTTTGTTCATTTCCATGACTAACTTTGATAACTAATCCCAGACGTCCGCATGTTTTTGCTGTTTTCCAGGACCGGAACCGGCCCTTTGATCCTTTTAACTTGAACTCTTTGGAGAATCCATTAATGGATATGATAAAGACTGACCATGACAAAGGTAAACCACACCCGGCCGGTGGGCCACCAGTGACTATCGCCGACATTATATGGAGGAATCATTTTGCAGGTTAGGAATATTCACTCATCTGTTTGTGTGTTTGCTTCCTGAGCTAAAATTACTTTTTAATCAGTTGATCAGTTAAATCCCTGCAAAATTTAAACCTTTTCTGTCTTTCTACTGCAGGAGATAATTGAATATTTCAGCAAAATATTTCAAATGTGGATACAAAATCCTGACAGATGTTCCCAAAGGCTTGCTTTAAAAAATTGAAGATGGCCGCCATCATAGACTTCATATTTAGAACTACATGAATCAGATATATTTTTATTGTTCTTCTGTTTCCTGTTTCTGGTGGACATTTTCCAAGATGGCAGCCATGGTTGTCATTGAAAATAAACATTTGCACTAAAATTGACAGAAGTTATTATTGCCAGTGGTGAGCACAGCTAACCAGAGGTTAGGCTCACTAACCACTAATTTGCTAAGCAAGAATCTTGGCTCACATATGAATGAAAAGTAGCAGAAGCTAATGCTAAACTGCTAAACACAAAACATCTGGTGTGAAGCTCACAAACGGCAAAATCCCCAGTTTCTGATTTTGCTTGTTATCGTTGATTTGAAGTTGCACACGATTAGCAAAGTGACATAAAGATCATACAAGTCATGGAAACGGATCACATTTGTTTCAATAAATGTTTTAAACTCAAAACGGCGGCCATCTTGAAATTTAGGTGGCTAAAGGGAAAAACGCAGGGCTGAACAGGCTGATTTTTAGGATCGTTTCCACTCTTGAACAGTTTGTACAGTAATCTTCTACACTCTTTGATTGTTCCTATGAATATGTTGCTTATTTTCAGCTTCAAAAATAATATTTGAACTGATTCACCATAAAAACAAGAATCTGTCTTCGGTCTTGGGGCGAACTCATTGTTTTTCCAGCTCCATTGTACGAACCAGGATGAGGCCTGGTGAGGTTTGGCTTTCTGCTCTCGTCCCAACAATGGGAACGTAAAGATGGGAGGGGTGCGCACGTGTTTTTCCCGTTTGCAGACGGAGTTATTTCCAGTCCTGCGCTGAGTGAACATTGTTAGGACAGAGTGATCTTCGGGGCCCCTGCTATCTGCTCCACTGTGTCGTAACGTCCCGCAGGGCGTCCGCCGTGTTTGTCGAAGCACGACAAACACAGAGGGAGATATGAGGAAAGCCAGGCAGGCTTGGCGTTTTACCATAAGCTGCGCGTTCCCTGCATGCGTCGCTGCGTTGTCATAATGCAGAATGCAAGGTGCAGCAGAAAGCGCCTTCACCCTGCTGGCAGAACCGCTTTGCCTGATTTAGTTGGTTTTTGTTATATCAATTATTGTCATTTTTGTCCTTAAAATACCAAAAATTTCCTCGTAACTTCATAATTTGGTCCGTCTGATGATGTAATTTTTAAATATTAAATGATTAATTTCATCAGTCACTCAATACTTGAGTAGACTTATTATTACTTGAGTTATTATAAAGTATTTGTGTTTTTACTTGAGTAAAGTTTCTGTATTTTCTCCCCACTGAATGAAAAACAAACAGAAATTCACCAGACTTAGACCTGCGGGTTTTGTTGCAGTTTCATAGGTTTTTTATTGATAATCATCGATATCGGCTGGTAGGAAACGCTCATGTCATGACAAAAGCGTATCGTCCAGCCCTAATTCCTACAGATACTGATGCACTCTGTGAATCTTTGGGCCTGTATGTATAATTTTGACCATAAATCAAAGAACACAAATGATGTCAAACTTAATGTTTGTAATCATTCGACTCTGCAGTCACACAAATCCTTTTGTAAAGTTACGTCTGTTTATTGTAACTACCATTAACCATGCTTTTATTTTGGTACGTTTCTCGTTACGGTAACCATGGTAACAGAGTGCAGCTCTACCAGATGAGGTTATAAAAAGGAAAGGATAAAAAGAAATTCAATTTTAGCTTCAGTTGTTATGGGAACAAGATTAGTCATGAAATGTTGATAGAAAAATCTGTGATTGATTTATTAATGGAAAGAATGATCTATGTATTGATTATGTATAGCTAATATATGGATTAAACAGTTGTAATCTAGCTCTAACGTAAAGGCTTTGCCCTTCTCAAAATTGCCTTTAAAGCCCAAAATGAATGACATACATGCTCATCACGGTCTGAGTTGCAGGTAATGATGCCAGGAATAAAATCCTGGTAGTTTTCCAGAGACTTTCCTCCAACTTTCAGGGTTGAGTCTGCAGAGAAACGCCTCACAGGCCGAAAACCGCCAGTCAAAACCAATTAATGCAATAGACCCGGTTTTGCATTCCTAACTGAACGGTTACCACCCACCTCCATCCCATCGCTGACATTTCTCACATACTTCTCATTGTGCCTGGAATAGCTGCTCTTCCTTTCGTGTTTTATGAGTCAGAGAGCGAGCGAGCGAGCGAGGGAGGGAGGGAGAGAGAGAGGGAAGGAGGCGGTTTTTAAAAGATGAAAACACACCTGAGCTGTGATGTGGGCAAAAATCTTCGTCAGCCTCAGTTTTTCCGTTTCCGTATGGAGAAGAATTGATGGTAACACTTTATTTGAAGGGTGTGCATAAAACACCTGTCTGTGTAAACGTTAAATATCACTTTTAGTGCAACTTTGACACTTTTAGTTGACTTTTAATGCAAGAATTAATGCAACTTTGAACTAAAAATGTCATTATTCACCAAATGACACTTAACTGGTTGCATTTACTCAATTGCAAGAAATACTTCTATGATGACGCCGTACTTTTTGCTTGAGTAATTTTATTATGAAGTATTTCTACTCTCACTTGCATAAAATAAAATAAAACATTTTTAATCAGAAATCCACCAGACACACACTTGCAGTGTTTGTTAAAGTGTCATAAGATTTGGAAACCTTTTATCGTGGCTGCATGAGAGAGGATCTATTTAAGTAGCGCTTGGAAGCAGCTGGATATCTCTAGTCAGGAAAGGGTCAAAGTTCAATCGACAGGTTGGATTTGACCCCTTAAACTTTTCAGCTGACATAATTAACACAGTATGAAACGATTTCATGTACTTTAAACTGCCTGTAATGACTCCACAGAGATAAGATGATGCATTTATTGGTTGTGTTAAAGGTTGAAAGCAGCAGCTTCATCTGAGTGAGTTAGCTTAGCTGCTGTTAGCATGACTTAGCTTCTCCAGTTTAAAAACAAGTCTGTGCTTGTTTCTTATGTATTTTTGAAATGATGTCTGCTGTGTATCTGGATTTCACACAACATAGATGCATTTAAAAGCTTATCTAAGGTTAAGCTGGATTCATGAAAGTCTTTATTTTTATTTAGAAAATGCGTAGGAATGCTTTTAATGTGAGATTTGGATATACAGTTTATCTAATTTTCTTTGCTTTACTGTACTCTTTAAAAGACCTTTAAGTGTGCTTGTAATTATTTTGCGGCGTCTTGTTGAGTTGATTTTGAGCTTTAGTGGTGCTTTTTACTTGTGCGCCTCTTTGTGTCCTCTCGTCTTGTTTTCAGGCGGCTTGGCTGCACATTTCTGCGTTGACATAAGAGCATTGACAGGAGGTTTTTATTTTTGTCTCCTGCTAATCACAGCTATTATTGTTTCCATACCTTGCTCTCGACACACCCGTAACTGCAACTGGGATTTTCCTCCAGAGATGTTAATAGGGCGGTTTAATGGTGCAGAATGAAGTTGGATTTCAGAAAGCCTTCACACCCAGCTTAACCTTCATCCAGGCTAACTATTATTAGCGACACTTGCTAATTACAACAACATTTGTCTGCCTGTTATAGGCATTCAGACTCGAAACAAACAATATGAACGTATGTTGAACAGCTCTATTTGTCTGATCTTTACTGAAACCACTGTATCATAAGATGTGTTGGTCAGCTCCCCCTACAGGCCAGGAGAAGAACGTCTGGTTGACGGAGCGAGTTTGCGACATTTCATCGTTTCATAATTGAGAAGTACTTCACAGTTACAAAGTCCTTCACAACCATGAAACTATGGAGTAGCTCATAAAGCTACTCGCATGTGAAAATGGCAGATGTGCAATAATTCAACCCTACGTCTTTGAAAAGCATCAGTAAAACCTCCTGCTCAACCAACAAGAATGCAGCAAGCGGTTTCTGAATGCTAAGTCAACAACAAAATGCTTGTCTTCTTTAGATAAGCATACTGTGTACTGACCAAGTGTGCTGGAACTAAAGTTGGGTTGCTAGGTAACGGGCGGAACTCTTCTGGGGTTGCTAGGTAACGGGCGGCCCCTGCCGATTTGTGATGTTACAATCCGGAAGTTTCTGAAATGACAAATTTTCCAGGCACCATAAAACATGAACTTAATACCAAAAAACAAGAGGGCGAATCAGTAGAGATCCAAATGGTCATACAAAAATGTAAATTTAGCATTATGTGTCCCCTTTTCAAAAGTGAAAAAGAACCAGGACAGCCAAACTCGGATCCAACTGGGTGCCTGACTGAGAAGCTGTTGGGTCCACGAGGACATGGATGGCATCCTTTGAGGCGCCGCTGCTGGAGATGTTGAATAGCTCACAGAGGAAATGTCACTGCAGCTGCAGCCGCTGCCGTAGCAGCAGCAGCAGCATCCCCCCCCCCCAACCTGCCAATCAACTCCTCAGGGGAAGCAGATGGCACGAGCCCAGAGCTATTTAAAGCCTCCAGGAAAGCAACTGTCTCCCTGTGTCACCCAACATGACTAATGCAGACAGAAAGGAAAGCCTGATGTTGTTGGGACAATCGCCACTTCACTGATCAAAGCAGTCTTCTGTTTTGAATGCAGTGGTGTTGGGTTAAAGTTTACAACCTGCGCTGATTCTCTCCAGCCGCTCAGATGTTTGGAGCCGAAACAAACAGACCACCCACACATTTACCAATACGTGGTTCTGCACTGCTGCTTCCCGGGGCTGTTGAACTTGGCCCGCAGCCTGGTGCGACCCGCAGACGTCGGGCCACTGAAATGGGAAGGCATCGGCTGCTTGGAGAGTTAAATAACACGCATCATGTGGTGTTTACGTCTTTCTGACTCACAAAAAGTGACACAATCTGTTTCTGTGTGGAACACATCCATGCATTCATGGGAGCCGGAGGCTGCAGGTGGAGGCTTGCCTGGATTATGGGGCTGGAACAGGTGGAGCTGCAGGGAGCTCATCTGGTTTCAGACTGCAGGTTTCATCATTGCATTACATTTACCTACGTAACTTTTTTGAAAAAACATACTTTAATTAGTGTTGTTACTATGGTGAACCTTTTACTTTTACTTTACTTCATAATACATAATTGTATTATGAAGTATTTCTTCTCTTACTCGAGTAAAATTTCTGAACCCAGTGAATGAAAAACAAACATGTTTCAAAAAATTCGCCACATTCAAACACACACAGCTGCAGTTTTTGTTGAAGTTTTATAATTTTTTTATTGAAAGAAACTGATTTGGAAACAATGTCTTTTGCCTGATTTTTAAAAATTTTTTTTGTCACTTTGGTCCTCAACACGACGTGATGAAGATCCCTCCAGACTAGCTTGGTGTCCTTTGCAGCCCACCATATGCCGGTTGGAGGCGGGATTTTTGTTCTTGTAACAATGGCTGACGAAGCCAGAGTGTAATATAGTTTTAAATCAAAATCTGTTATTATAAAAGTTAAAAACTTAAAGCAGTCGTGCTGTCTCAACAGATTCTAAAAACAGCATTTAAAAAAACCACCCAGACGTCTTTTAGTTTGTGGTAATAAGTGATGGCTGGAAAATGAGCTTCCTGAATGTTGAGTCACAATTGACGGGCTCGCCGCCGTTACCTAGCAACTCCTGCAGATTTGGCTTCTGGTTTTACTGCTGCACAATGGCTGCTGGAAAAGACAAACGTTTTGTTGCTGACAAAACGCAACAGAAACCACTTGCTGCATTATTGTTTGTTGTGCAGAGATGCATGGTTGTTTAAATGCTCATCTGGTTGCAACTAAAGTCATGTGGGAATGTAAACGTTGAGTTGGAAACTGGATCAAAAATATGTGGTGATATTTTGTGTTTTTGGTGTGTAAACAGGCTGATTCTCCCAAACCAGGTTGCCAGGTGTATTTTTCTTGCCGTTTTCCAAATGTTATATCAGAGACAGATAATCAGGAAGGTCTCCCGTTCAGACATCTTACACCTGCTTTCCATGAAAGCACTGACAGATGTGTCCATGTGAGACGGGGACATTGTCCCTGGTGAGATCCGATCCCTTCACCTGCTTTTGTCTGGGTGAACGTATCAGATATGGGACACCAGGGTTTCCTGTTTCTCGATTGGTTAATTTGCTCCATGTCGCTTCGTTTCTGCACGTTTTTCATAATCGAGGATCAAATAAAGATTGTAACAGTTTCTTATGTTTCTTTGACAGGACGGATTGGACTCAACTTTCACCATCCTGGAGCAGAACACATTTTGCCCCTGAACAGTAAGTCCTGTTTGTGTGAGGAAATAACATTTTCTCCAGTTTTAGTTGGTTAGTTTTACTGGTTATTCTGAGTTAAAGTTAAACTGCGTTTTGGATTCCTGAGCACCTTAAATCAGGGGTGTCCAAAGTACGGCCCGGGGGCCAAATGTGGCCCCTGGAAACATTATGTGTGGCCCTGCTACCACAATTCAACAATTACACAAGTTTGGCCTGCCAGCACAGATTATTAATGCAGATGGAGATTTTTTGTTTTTGTTACAAATAAATTAAAAATGTTCTGTTCTGTTTTTTCACTTTTGTTGAGGGACTTATACTCAAAATCAGACTTTGGTGCATGAAAATCCGCTTTTATTAAACGCAGTTAAATATATCAAAATATTGTTAGTATATTTTGGATGCCTTTCTTTTAATGTTTGGGAATACGTTGATTGAGTTACACAACAATTTTAACAGAAGTCCTCTTTATTTTAATTATTGTAAACTTAGTTTATTGTTCAGCAGGTGAATCATAGATTTTTTGGCCCATGTGACCAAAGGTTTGGACAGGAGCCCCGGATCGCGGTGGGAACCACTCCTGACTGTGGGAGTAGCTTCTCCAAAAATACCCCACATGTAAAACTAGTTTGCCCCGCTGTGACCCAACCAGAGCCGGGAAGGAAACCCGGCTGGATCCAAACCGCAGCTGAACCCGTCCAGGCCTGGAAGCTGCAGTATGCAACTTTTAGAAAATAAAAATTTTATTTTTTTACTTATTTGTTAAAAATGTCACCATTTTGTGACAGTATATGAGACAAATAATCTGTGAAAAGATCGATTTCCTCCACCTCCTCCCTGAGCAAAAACAGCCAATCAGAGCCAGGAGGCGGGGCTTAGCGGCTCGTTTTCTCATTTTAATTTGATTAATCGCTTATTGCCACATGTTTATTTGGGTTGATGACCTTCTTCTTGAGGTGCACCTATTTTAGTAATGCTCTAGTTCAGGGATGTCCAACGTGTGGCCCGGGGGCCATTTGTGGCCCTTGAAAGCATTTTGTTTGAGCCCTGACCACAAGCCAAGAATAGTAAAAAGTTTGGCCAACAAAGCAGAAAACAATTAGTGATGCAGAAAAATTTGGACATCGTTTTCCTTTTATTAAGATTAAAGCTTATTGTTGAGCAGAAAAAAATCACAAACTAATTAATTTTTCTAATTATTTCTTTAATTCAGTGACTTGTTGCCCACCGGTTGTGTAAATTTCCCCTCCGTGGCCCCTGGGGGAAACGTTTGGACAGCTTTGCTCTGGTTTCTACTTTGGGCTTGTCCAGTCGGGCTTTTGGTTTTCTGGGCCCCATTTTCTCTTTTATCCACTCGAGAACTTCTAACGTTTCAGAGCCGAACTTCAGCTTTTAGGAATTCCTGCTTCGTTTCCTCCCGTTAGCGCCGAGGCGTCACACTGTGAGAGGATCTCTGGGGTCGGTGCGTTCGTTTCTTCCACAGAGAAGAAGAAAGCTTGCGAAGGTCCTCCTCTCTGAGGTTTTTTGTTGTTGCGGTTCAACTCTGACTTCAAACCCGCGGCACCCAGGAGGGATCACCCAGATTTCCTCTCCCTCCCAGGCAGCACACAGTTTGAAGTTCGTGCTTATTGCTAACCCCTCTCCCTGGTGGCTTGCATTGTCTCCGCCGCTGAGGCATCTAATGCTTTCCCAGCCCAGAGCGCTCTCCGTTTCTCCCTGGTTGCTAGGCGACTTTGTTTTTGCTGAGGCCAGGCGGTGAAAGGGCGATGCTGCAGAGAGACTTCCCAGGTTTCTCTAATGAAAACTTAGCCAGGCAGAAGAGACAATACAGTCGGATAGCGGTGGTCTGACAAAGCCAAGGCACTTATTGGGTTTTGAGGAGACAAGTCTGCTATTGTGGCCGATGAGTTAGGGGTACAAGAGGATCTGCTCCCCCTACTGTTTGTTGGCATTTAACTTCTTCTGTGCTTCAACGTTCAAACAGCAGGATTATCTGTAAAGGTGATCTATTACGTCTTCTTGAACAGGTTAGGAATGCTCTATGGGTGATACAGAACATGTTTGTACACAAAATCACTCTTGGGTGATGAGCTTTTAGTCTGGCCAGTTCCGCCTATCAGATGTTTTAGGGACTTTTGTCAACTTACATCCAAATAAGCTGCTGCTTTGCATTTTCAACTCAATGTGAAAATGTGAAGAGATGTGCAGTTATACAACTGCACGTCTTTGAAAGGTCAATAACAGAACATTTAAACTTTTTCTGATTAGGTTCTTCTTGAAAATGAGAGTTTGTTTTACTAATTCACTGAATTTACTAATTCAACATCAGACTTGTATAGTCCTTTAAGAAGACAAGCAAACACTCTTTCCATGAAATCAGCCAGTTTCCATTCTCTCACACACTCAAATAAAAAAGCAAAATATATATAAAAGCAAAAATATAGCACATGCAGCAGTAAAACCAGCTGACCAAATGTGCTGGAGTTCCATTTGTGTTGCTAGGTGATGAGCGGAACTCTGCTGGGGTTGCTAGGAAACAGTGCCTGCTGATTTGTGACTTTAGATTCTGTAGGTTTTTGAAATGGCTAATTTTCCAGACACACAAAAAAATATTAACTTATTAACCATGTTGATGTTTTTTTTTTTTTTTTTTTTTTAAGTGCTTGAGCTAATTTTAGAAGCAGTAGAAACCCAAATAAAAGTATAAAAATGTGCATAATAAAAAATATTATAAAAAATGTAACCATTCTTGTTATGTTTATATTATGTTATGGCTGGTGCACGTTCATTAATCGTTAGTCGATTGATAAGATAATCAACTTTAGATTAACTCATTACACTACAAAAACACAAAACCTTACCAATTAGTCTCACTTCTACTGGGAATATCTCAGTTTTGTCTTAATTCAAGTGTACCAACTTTAAAGTAACTTATCAGCAAGATGTAGAATCTTGTTTTAAGTAAAATATTCCTTGATATTGATGAAAAAGTTCTTATTCCATTGATTTCACAATTGTTACCGAGCAACGCCAGCAAAGCTCAGCCTGTTACCAGGCAACCCAGTTTTAGTTCCACTGGCAGATTATTTCACTTTAAACATGGGGAAATTGGCCTGTTATCACTAAATTTATCTACCGATTGAGCTGGTAAATTTTTATTAATGTTAATGAATTATTAACTTAAAACAGATTCTTCTGAGTTTTGTCTCGTTTTAAGTGTAATTAGATATTTTCAGTAGAAACTGGATTTAAAATACTTGGTAAGATTTTGTGTTTTTAGTGTAATTGGTCATTTGAATCCCCAGAGTGAGCTAGAAAACGCAAATTTGAAGTTATTTTTTTTATTTAAGTCAAAGAATGAAATCATCTCGCTTAAGGTCACGATGGGGTCACATTTGGTCTCTGTCCAGTTCAAACTCTCTGCTTGTACCTTGCTATCAGCCGGCCCCATTCATGCACCATCGGGAAGTTTCCACTCTCACCTGGCCTGCTCCGTCTGACCTGTCGACCTGCTCTTAATATTTCACCAGAGCGACGGTAATGACTAAACCGGCCAGCATAACGCCTCTTTATGGCCTCATTTGTGAATATTCACAGAAGATTAGCAGGAAGTGCAGCTATTGCAGGTTCATTAAACTCAGATCACCGGGGCTGTGCAGCCGTGCATTATGCTGCTGCGCCTCTGTTGCCAAGGCAGGTGTGGCAGGTTTACGGAGGACCGATCCTGCCATTGTCAATTCATTTAAAAGTTTAGATTCCATAGAATTTGTTTGAAACTGTTGTAACTAGGGAACGACCGAGTCACTTTTGTCACTACCGATATTTATATATGAGGTTAGTGTAAACAGAATAACAGAATATATACAGAAAAACAGTGCTCAACTAAAATGTTTCTTAAAAAAAACCCTACAGAAATAAATGTGCTGAATTACAATTTTATTTGCTACACTTAAATACACTAATAGTCTGACAAGCTATTGGTCAAACATGTAAAAGGAACTTTAATTTGTCCAATCAGTGCAATTCAGAGAGTAACAGCTAAAGCAAAAATAAATAATAAAGAAACTGAAACTGGTAAAAACAATACGTTGGCCAACCAGGTAAAAGATAAACTGCAACAAACTTCTCAAATAGTTCAAAAAGTGCAATTAGGAATTCTAAATATAATGCAAAATAAACATTAAACCATAGAACTAGACTGAATAGATCTGCCATTATGGATTGGGCACATTGTCGCTGATACCCGATTTTTTCAATGTACGTACCGATACAGATATTATCTGATTGTTGCATTTCTGCCTGTTATGCAGATGGACATTGATACTCAGTCTTTTGGTCACATTACCTTGAAGCATTTGACAAAAAAAAAATCCATAATATTCTATAAAAACATTTAAAAAATACAAAGAGGTATTTAACTGAAAATATATCTGTGTTTAAGAAATAAAATAACAAAACCAGTTAAATAATTTGAAAAGATGTTCTAAGTAAATTTGGTGATAATAAGTATGATCCATTGAAAAAAAATAAGCAAAAGAAAAATATAGCAGTGAAAACTATCAGTTTTGATTAAAAATATGCATTAAAACACAGCAATTTATAAAAAAAATTATAAAAGTATAAAAATTAAGACAGAAATAGACATTTACACCTAATTATATTATCAATTGATAAATCTCTTAATATTTTGTTGCATTTAATGGCACATGAATTTATTTGAAATTATATTAATAAATAATTTCTTTATTTCCGTATTATTCCTGAATATGGCAGCATTGGTCCTCCATATGTGGAAGAGGAGTAGAGCCACTGAAGAAAAAAATATATTTTTCACTTTTCTCAGAATTCTGACTTTTGATCAGAAGATTTCAGATTCTTTTCTGAGAATTCTGATGTTTTTCTCAGAATTTATCTTGTTTAAAAAGAATTCTGAATTTTTTCAGAATTTTGAAGTATTCCTCAAAATTTTGACTTTTTTCTCCAAATTTTGACTTTTACTCAAATTTCTAAATTTAAACACAGAATTTTGAGTTTTAAATTAAATTAAAAATTTAAACTTGTTTTCAAAATTAAAATTTTGAAAACAATTCAAATTTTTACTTGTTTTCTCATAATCTGTACTTTTTCTCAAATTTCTACCTTTAAACACAGATTTCCGATATTTTATAAAAATTCTGACTCTTTTTCTCTAAATTGACTGTTTTTGCAGAATTCATGTCTAATGTTTTTCTCAGAATTTCACAGGATTTCTGAGAAATTTCTCAGAATTCAGAGAAAAGTCAGAATTTTTTATAATTATTTTGTTCAGTGGCACTAACCCTCCTCCGTATCCTATTCCCTGTGGCTGTAATGATGCTCCCGTCCTGTTGCCGAGGTTTCGGCGCGACCCGCCACTGTTACCTTAGCGATGTTGCTAGTTTGATTTAGTTCAACAAAACCCATGTGTCTGTATTTTCTCCCTTCCCTTCCTCCCTCTCTCCCCTCCATGGCGCCGTCAAGCAGGCCGGAGTTATGGCCGCCGACGAGGTAACGTGTTCTGCTTCCCGAGCCGGCCATGTTTGTTTTTTTGTTTTGTTTTTTTTTGCAAAGAGGCTGATTTGTTTTTGGGGTGTCTAATTGTGGTGTCACTTCGTGGCTTTCATCTGTGCTGTGGTTGAATGGATTCATGCAAATTTTGACACTTTGTTTTCCATCTTGTGTCTTTAATCAGGGAGGGGGTGAAAGGTCACCGGTTCTGCTTGAATGAATCTTGTGTTGGGCGCTGAGTGGGGGGAACGAATCTGCTCTCTTTGAGTCAGCCTTGAATAAAAACAATGACAAACTAAACTCTTGTAATCTTTTCGTTTGGACTGATTCCAAAAATGTCAAAATCAGAAATGATCTGCAGGGATCGTCCAGTTCGGCTCGTCGGTTGTTTGCTGTGCATTTTGTGTTTCTTCATTAAGAAGGAAAGCTGCTGCTGCTGCGTGACGCAACGTTTCCATCCTGCAGGGATTTGAGCTTTGCACCAAATAATGTCTGGCTTCAGTCCTTATGTGAAACACAATGAAACATTTTAAACGTACAATTGATGACAATAAAGTCTAAAACCATTATAGAGCTGGGCGATAGGATTTTAAAAATAAAATCTCCAATTTGTTTCATCTGTTTTCTTTTTATTTCAGTCATCCCTTCTGTGAGGTTTAGAGTATTAGGCTCCAAAACCTTTTATTTAATTCAGAATAAAGTAAAAATATTAACAGGATAAAGATGCAATTTAAAAAATTAGCAAGTATTTTTTTTATTGAGGAAAAAAAGCTTCGATAATTAATTTTTTATTTTTAGTATTGAAGTTCTAATAAAATTACTGCTTTATTCTCTTAATGTTATGAATTTACTCCATTTTCCCATCAAATCTGTGATTAACTGGTGCTAAGATTATAACATTTAGCCTTTAATAACAAGTGCTAATACGACAAAGCCACAGTGACCGCAATGAAAATACAAAATTATACCGGGATGTTGATTTACTTTTATTTTTGTATATTAACTTTTTTATTCATTCATAGCATCTCTTTGTTTTTTGCGATAACTTTTATGGAAAGAAACGCAGCCTAATGATCTGATACCTGGAAATAAAGTTGTAGTTCAGGCAGTAAAAACTTCACGCTCTCTTTACCTCCCCACTCCTCCTCTGTCCATCTTTTCTGCTGCTCTTTTCACTTTTCCGCCCCCGTCCAGGCCGTTCCTGTCTTTTCCCCTTTGAGGATGGTTTCCTTGACGACGGCCACGGTGACCCCTCCCTGACCCAGGGCCTGAACTCGCCGACCCGCTGTCAGAACGGCGAGAGGATGGAGCGCTACTCCAGGAAAGTGTTCGTCGGAGGTCTTCCTCCCGACATAGATGAAGGTAAAGGAGATTATTTTCTTATTTTGTATTTATTTTCATTTTTTGCACCAAGTTTCACCCTGTTACATATTCTGCTCATTTTTCCCAGTTGGAAACGTCCCAGAACACGCTGTAGTTTGACTTTTTGCCTGTTACAATCACGCTGACATTTATCAACTCCATTTAGGGACACATTGACACTACACTGCAAAAAATACCCTCCTAAAACAAGTTAAAAAAACAAAACATTTTCACATGTAACTAGCACATTTGATCTATATTCAAGAATTATGACCTAAAAAAATCTTGTTAAATAGTTTATTTAATCTTTTTTCAAGTGTACTAAGATATGTGCACTAAAAACTAAATGTAAATACTTGGTAGGATGTTGTGTTTTTGCAGTGTACACACACCAGGAGCATTAGTTTTCTACACAAGAGGCACATCTCAAATCGGTTCTGTTTTTATATTCAATACGGATGATGGTACTTAATGTTTACAATCGGCGCTAAATAACTTTTCAACAAAATATAGGAGTCTAAGTAAATAATTACTTATAATTGATGAAAAATAACTACTTCTATCAGCAGATGAATTTACATTTAATGTGGGGAAAAAAGTTTTGTTACAAGTGAAACAATCTGCCAGTGGAACTAGAATTGGGTTGCTAGGCAACGGGCTGTGCTTGGCTGGCGTTGCTCGGTAACGACTGTGAAATAAGTGAAATAATCTGCCAGTGGATCTAGATCTTTTTCTTCAATATTTAGGAATTATTTGCTTAAAATACTTTGTCTGTTTTTGCAGTTTGTCACCTTCCATCCAGAGCTGTTTAGCTTAAGAGGCCCGTTTGCTTTCGTATGTTTAAGAGCGTGCTCAGCGGAGTAAAGGCACATTACGTGCTCTATGGCGTTTCCACAGCCCGATTCGGCCCATTTCATGTTTAATGCAGTGGCTGCTTGCCTCCAGAACCGGGGGAAAAAGAAAAACATCCCTCTCAATGTGCCGTTTCGCTCCATATCGAGTTCTTGTTTTCAATACCGTATGAGAAAACTCATCGCGTTTCACATTTTCGTCTTTGTTTTTCCCCCACAGATGAAATCACCAACAGTTTCCGCCGCTACGGGCACCTGGTGGTGGATTGGCCCCACAAAGCTGAAAGCAAATCCTACTTCCCACCTAAAGGTAACAGCAGGTTGTCCCGCCGGTTACTCACCAAAGAGATGTGTGTCAATAAATATCGCTGTGTGTGAATCGTTTGCAGAGGCTCGTTTCGCTCCGCTGTTCGCCGCTCAAGCTGGGCAGCGATGCAGGTTTCACTCCTGCAGGATTTAACTATCCAGCTGGAGTTTGGATTCAGGATCCGTTTCCTGAGAAGCTGGGAAATATTTTTTGTCTTTCATGTTGAGATTGTTTGTTTATTGCGATGAAGGAGCTCTGGGCCCGTTGTAGATCGGGGAAAAAAAGGAGTGAATATCCGCCAAAAAGATTTTAGATCTGATAAATTTTCTATAAAAACATTTTAAAAAGTCAAAAATGTGCTTAAAAGGAAGAAACTTATTCCTCCTTTTTTATGATTGTCAGATTTTCTAAAAATAAAATGGTTTCCAGTTTAAGATTTTTGACGTTTGGAAATTTTCAGTTTCAAAAGTCAAAAATGTTTGACTTGTTGAACTCAGAAATTTCCACGTTTTTTTTCTAGAAAATGTGTGAAATCTCTAAATTTCGGAATTTTTTGGGCAATTTTCTAACCTTCCAAACTCAGACATTTCCACATTTTTCTTTTTTTTTTTTTTAGAAAATTTGTGAAATTAATCTCAAAATTTCTGGACTTTCTTCTAGGAAATTTTCAACCTTTCAAATTTGGAAATTTCCGTCTTTTTTCCAGAAAATTTCTCAGATCATTATACTTCCAAATTATTTTGAGCAATGTTTTGACTTTTGGAGTTCATAATTTTAAAGATTTTTTGTGGAAAGTTTCTGAGACTAACCTCAGAATTTCAGATTTTTTTTTTTTTCGTAAATTTTCAACTTTTGGATGTCAGAAATTTCTGTTTTCTAGAAAATTCCTGAGATGCATCTAAACATTTCTGAACGTTTTGGTTGAAATTTGCCCATTTTGTTCTGTTTGGGGCGTCATTATTAGAGCTCTTTAAGCTTCTGTGCTTCTCCGTTTTGCTGTTGGCTGCAGTTTGTCTCATATTATGAATCTACTCTGGAAACAATTGGCATTCCACCGGCAGATGGTAATAACGCTGTGAGGACCTGTGAATATCTCTGCCAGTTTTTCTCTCCCCACTATTTTTACCTCCTTTTTTAATTTTCAGAGGGATTATTTTGAATCACCTCTTGTAATCCAAGAGGGGGGGAATGCGGCATCCTTTTAGGGGAATGAATGAGCTTATGGCAGCTGGAGGACGCCGCCATGTAAGGGAGGAGGCGGATGGCTGCGCTCGTCTGTGCAGTGTTCATCTCTCGCTTCTGAAACTTCCCGTTTAGCGTCTCGCTCTCCGTTTTATCCGGACAGCCATCTTGGAAAGGTGACAGAAGCCTTGCAGCTCAAGGCTTTGGGATTTAGAGCAAAGTGCGTCCAACGCCTGTGGGACTGAGAAAAGCGTAGCTGTGAAAACACGTCTGACCCTTTAACTGGTTTCATCTGGTTTCCCCATGTTGTGACAAACGAAGCAGTTTTTAAATAATGGCTGCTTTTCCAAAGGAAATAGTCCATCCAAATCGATTTGTTTAAACTGCCGTCCAGCATTGGATCCAACAGAGTCGTTTATGTTGCTATAGAAGAATCTTGGCTCTCTAGTCAGAGTTGGATCTGACTTTGATTAGGCCACTTTTTTGTTTAATCTTTATCTTAAGGTTTTAACAAAAAATCAAATGCAGCTGAAAATGCTGTGAACAAAAAATAGACGCAATAAGTGGGAATTCCACAAAAAGCAAAAAACAACTGCAAACCCCCAGACCACTAGGGGGAGCAATACTACCTACGTAAATATGTTGGTGTTCTATAATGTAACACTGCATGCTTGAAGAAGTAAAACGGGAAGTGTAATGTTCTTTTTCTTCCTGTATGTTCTGTTAAATCTTGACAGAGTCCCATTTCATTTGGTGGTGGACTCCCCCTAGTGGCCTGGAGGACTTTAGTTTGCCGTGTTTGTCTGTTGCATTTGTTTTTTTTGTATCGTTCATGTGTTTGGAGCTCGTTTTGCTGTTGCTGCAGCGTTGAATGTGTGAGGCTTCTGATAGTTTTACTCCATATGGACGTCTTGGAATATTTCACTAAGCTGTGTTGTGGAAACTGTGAGATGGGACTTCATGTTCTTTTTGGTTAGACAGTCTCAGACTGATGATTTTTTTTCCTATTATTGTTGCACGTGAATGCTGGTCCTAACTGAGGCCTGGAGTTCTTTAGTTTTTGTGATGGGTTTTTGATTTCATTTTGTCTGCCGTTCCTTAAACGGTTCATCGCTGTTTCACGTTTTCTCCATTTCTGGATAATGGCGCCTGCTGTGGTTCGCTGAAGCTCTTAGAAATGGCTTGGTAACCCTTTCCAGATGGGTCAGTGCATTACCTCTG
This sequence comes from Poeciliopsis turrubarensis, assembly GCA_010277015.1. Classification (NCBI taxonomy): domain Eukaryota; kingdom Metazoa; phylum Chordata; class Actinopteri; order Cyprinodontiformes; family Poeciliidae; genus Poeciliopsis; species Poeciliopsis turrubarensis. The sequence goes on from VMRN01000017.1 coordinate 172,911, forward strand.
CAGTCTGGGTTGGGTCAACATAACAAACACAATTTGACATGTCAAAGCAAAGAAAGGAGCTCAGGTTTGATTCGACCAACATTTTATTTTTTTTGCTCGGTTGTTTATACTACTAGTTAAATTCGACTGCGATCTGTGCGATGCACAGAAGAAGATGTGTTTATGGATGTAACAATAGCGCCACCTCTGGATTTTAATGTATTTCTGCCCACCTTATGGTGGAGAAATATTGTTTAAGATTTGAGGGCCCGTGTGTTTTATGACAAAAAAACAAAAAAATATGGATAATCACTACAGAAGAGGATTAGAGCCAATGAAAAAATAATAATTTTGACATCAAACTTTCTAATTTTGTGTAAATTTATGTCAAAATCACATATATGGTCAAACATGCAACAATTATGTTGTTGATGTTTATCCATAAATTTTATAGGATTTATAAATGTAAACTTTATTCAGTTTTAAGACTAGATTTGCCTCATGGCGCCTAAACATGCAAAACAATTTTGATTCTGAGAAAAAAAAAATCTAAATTCTAAGAAAAAAATTTAATTATGAGGAAAAAAATCACAATTCTGGGAAAGATGAGAATTCTGAGTAAAAGTAAATTATGAGAAAAAAAGTCTGAATTTTCTGAAAAAAACAACAACTCTGAATTCTGACTTTTTGTGTGTGTATGTGGCCGTAATGTTCTCCCGTAAATTTCCATATTAAGATGGAAATGACTTTTCCACATAGGAGCAGGATTATTTCTTTTTCTGCAAAAACGATACCTAAAATAAAAAATCTCTACTCTTTGCCAAAAGATGATTTAGGGAAAAAAAATTGCTGCAACGTTTAAGTGCGACACGAAGAGAAAACAGAAGAAAGGTTTCGCTCTGCCAGTGATCTGCAGAATGTGGGACATGCGTCCAGAGCCTGTAGAGCGTCCGTCCAGGCTTGACCGAATGGAAGATAACTGTCACTTTCCACCCTGCTCCTCGTTAAACTGCCAGCAGCGTGCGCCTGTGCCGTTATGAAAGTGTTTTTTGTTCAGCGGTGACTCATACTGTGGCTCAGGCTGGATTCGGGGGCCGGGCCTGGACAGTTTTGGTGCTCGGGATGAAGGTCAGGCAGAGACGGAAAGTTGATGCCAAGGCAGGATTGTTTCCCCCTCAGCTTCTTCTTTCTGCTAATATTGTCACACTCTTCACTAATGGATCAAAAGATGTAATAAAAAGTGTTGCTCTGATGTAGATCCGCTTAATATGGAGATAATTATGCGTAAGAAAAGATTGTTTTATGGTTGAACAGATGAATGTTCTGCCGTTTTGTTCAGATAAAATGCAGGAAGTTTAAATGCAGCTCAAAACGTCTGCAGGCTCATGTTGTTGGCCCAGCCTCCCGTTCCCTGACATCCATCACGTCTGTTTACAGACACAACAAGCTGCCCTGGGGCATTAAAAAAAGCAACGTTAGAGGACGACTGTTTGCTGGAGGCAACAACAAATTTAGCTGCTGGTTGGAGCAACAAGTAGCTCTTAAAAATACAACCAGACGAAACTGAAAATAAGAGGAAACATCGAGTTTCATTTGTAGGTCAAGACCGTGATTCCAAACCAAAGTAATAATGAGCCGTTTAGTTTATTAATGTTTATTTCATCCTACTTTATATGTACAGTAGAATTCATGGCTGCTAACTAAACGATTAGTTGTGCTAACCCAAAAGCGCTATCATATTATATTTGTTCCACTATTGCTAATGCGCTGAGCCAAAATAGCATTTAGCAAAAGCTAATGCTAAATAAATTGCTAACACCCTCAATTTAACCATGTTGATACCCACAATGCATCAAAAGCAGCAGAAAACGTGACAGAACAGGAAAGAGAACTGCTGCGTAAACAATTTTAAACCACTTCAAAATAAGAGCATGAACATAAACATTTAGCTGCCAGAAGAATTAACCGTTTATTCAGCTGAAAGTTTACGAAAGTCACGTAAATTAGCTTTAGAAGTTTATCTGGAAAAATAAACATCCAGATAAACTTCATCAGTGCCTCACTCTGAAATAGAGACAGTAAACCACCAGGCAAATGGGATTTTCAAATGGGGTTAGAAAAACTTGTTTTTCTGTAAGAAGTTTTTACTCTCGGTTGAAGTAGTTTTGAATTAGATTTATTTTGGCAAAACTGCTAAAAAAACAAATAAAACAAAAAACGCTTTTCACATCACATGAGCCACGATCAACAGCCCGCTGTTACTACTGGCAGAAACGACAAACAAGAAGTGGTCGGAGGACGATGGTTTGTCTTTGTTTTTTTTGTTGGACAATCATCTCATAGTTCATTTCAGCGCGTTGAATCTAAAGCTCAATCTGAAAAAGAGATGGTGAAACACAGAATAACCAGACTGGGAATATATAAAACAATGAATTCATAAAGTTAAAAATCCATCAAAAGGAAAGACATTGGAAACCCACTGAAGCTACTGATGCTCAAAACCGATTCCCGTAAACTACAAGTGAGACTCTGTAGTCGTCATGCTGCTGTCGCTCAAACTGCCTCCCATCATCCAAACCCTCGCTGCTATTGTTGGCGATGAGCTTCAGATGGGGGAGCTATTTTGGTGTGTGACTTGGGGCAAAAGGAGCAGGAGGCTTGAAGGTTTCGTTTTGTGTCCTGCGTCGTTTGAACTGCTGTAAACTCCTGAGAAGCGCTTGCGTCACACAGCAATAACCGTACCTTGAAAAGGTTACAACTGCAGTGTCCTTTGCCTGCAGATGGTCATGATCAGCGTTTTATAATTTTGTTTTTATCACACCATGAGTCATTCGGCGCAGAGGTCTGTTCTGTGTACTGTTATGGCTCTTTGAATACAGAGAAGTGCCCCAGTTTCAGTGCTAAGTCTTCCTCTATTACCCAGGCCTTGATTTATCTTTTCCCCAGTTGTGTTGGGATTACACTCTGAGTGACTGCTTCAAATTGAGATGATTAGCAATGCTTGATTTCTCTGCTTTATCCTCAAGTACTCTCAGGTTTTTCTAAGCCTTTGAGGTTTTTCTCATCCTCTCTCCCCCTCTCTTTCTTCAAGGTTATTCTGTCTCCAGTAAAGTAAAACTTAAAGATTAGAATAAGTCTATGGGCTAAACAAGACATGTTCATCACATTTTTTGCACAAAATTCTTCTTAGATAATGAGATTCTAGTCCGGTTAGTTTCAAAATTAGCCGTTTTAGGACGTCTTGTCACTTTAAATCCAAATAACCTGCTGCTTTCCACGCCCCCTGACTGAGCATGAGCCATTTACACTCGCACGTGAAAATGACTGAAAACAGATGCAGAAATATACAGCCATCCATCTTTGAAAAGCAGAAGTAGAGCCTCCTGCACAACCAACACGAGTGCAACAAGCTGTTTCTGGATGTTTAATCAATAACAAAACCCTTTTCTTCTCCAGCAGCCATTATACAGTGGCAAAACCAGCCGACCAAACATGCTGGAACCTCGCTTGGGTTGCTAGGTAACGGGCAGAATTCCACTGTGGTTGCTAGGTAACTGGCTAGGCTGATTTCTGACGTTACATTCGTAAGGTTTTTGAAACGACTCATTTTCCGGACACCAAAAAAAGAAATGGCTGGGGGTGTGTTTTTTTTTTTTCTTTTTCTTTTTAAGAATCACGAAAAGGAAGTACAAAAACGTGGAAAATGTGAATTTTGCATAACGGGTCCCCTTCAAAAAAGTCATAGCATGTAGAAGCGTGCTGTTCAGGTGGCATTACTTCTGATGGTTGGGCGCTTTCTGTGGGCCTTGTGCTCGGTGGGAACCAATCCGCAGACACGTCTCAGCTGCTGAGATAACCCTGGACTTAAATGTCACCATTTAAGCCGGAGGAGCCAGCAGCATGACTCGGTCAGTCGCCGTATCTGGTCATCATTGGATTAGATTTCCGCAAAGTCAACATAACTTTCACTTGATGAGGTAGCGGGAAGACTTGGATTTCGATCTCGGGCTTTGATGTGCCAGTGGAAAGATGTTTGCGCTCAAAGCGACTGACCCCCTGGTGACTTGGGTGTCGTTTGCACCGCCTGAGCCATGTGCAGTAGGAGGGGAGCAGCAGAATAACCCACCTAAACATAAAGACTTCAATCAAAAACATGAACAAAAGATTTCATTTAACGCCAGCAGGGGTATCTGAAGTTTGAATACGCTCATTTAGAGTCTGAATCTTAATTAGTTTAGAGATTTTAGTGATTTTCTTTTTATTCTTCACTCATTCCCTCAGTCTCTCTTGACTCCACCCACTTTGGTGTAATCACACGCAAAGTACTTGTTGGTCAAATTCATTACTGTTGCTCTATTATTGCTGCAATATGGATAGAAACAGTTAAATGATGAACATTGTTACCTCTGAACACATCAAGACTAATGAAGTGTCTGCTGAGAGTGACATCTTCCGGTAATCTTACAATATGTCGCCTCCCCATGAGTCAGGAAAGCATCCGTCCTGCTCGTAGCTCGTTGCTCTTTCATGGTGAACACATTGCCTTACTTAGCAGACGACGCTGCGAGCTCAGGAGGAAAGCTTTCTAAATCGCAGGCACGAGCCACTGCAGACCTGCGCTCTCTTCCCGTGGCATAAGCCTCCGCACTGCGCCAGGCTGACGGAGCCAGACACGTCCTCAGCACCGTTCGGACTGAATATCAGTTCATTCGCTCAGATTATAGAAGATGAAGTGGGTCGCATCGATCTGGAGAAACGTTAATATTCACTATAAAGAACCCCTGCAATAGACCATTACAGGTCTATTCCTTCTAAAGTTTCTCACCAATAATCAAACGAAGCCATTACATCTTGGAGAAAAAAATAGGAAATACTTTCAAATTATGATTTTTAAGTGCTTGGAAAAAAAAACATTCAGCCAGTAAGTTCATATCTTCTGGTCTCTGGAAAAGGAGCTTGTTCAAAAAACTCCTGATTAAGTCACACTCTGGGGGCACAGCGCCGTTACCTAGCAACCCGAGCCGAGCTCCAGCATGTTCGGTCAGCTGGTTTAACTGCTGTATGTGCTGTACAATGGCTGCTGGAGAAGATAGAAACCACCTGCTGCAGGACGCGTCTCTTCTGCTTCTCAAAGATGAATGGCTGTCTATTTGTGCATTACATTATTTTGCACAAAATAATTCTAAGATAACGAGATTTCTGTTTCAATTTAGGCCACTGTGTTTGTTTTCTAGTCAATTTGGTTCCTGTGTCGTCTTGTCAACCCCTTGGTTGATCCCAGCTGTGTCCTGTTTCCTTGATTACTCCCTTGTGTATTTAATCCCACCTGTGTCTGTGTTTCGTCGTTGGATCCTTGCCAAAGTGTCAAGTTGCTGTTTATCTTCACGACAAGAGCCACCAGTTTTCAGTTCCTTGCTTTCTAGTTCACCTGTGCTGCTTGGATTCTCTGTTGATCCGTACGAGCTTTAGTTAAATCATCCTTTTTCACACCACAACCTGTGTCCTCTGCAGCCATCCTCACCACCAATTACCGCATTTCATTACAATTTCAGTCCTCAGCTTTGAGCTCCTTTCAGAATGAGCTGTATTTTTTGGTGTCTTGCCACTTTAAATCCAAATAAGTTGTAGCTGCCACGATGCTAGCAGCTTTAAATCCAGCTGACCAAATGTGCTGGAGCTCCACTTGGGTTGCTTGGTGATGGGCTGGGCTTGGTTGGGATTGCCTAGCAACCAGGGTTGCTAGGTGAGGGGCACGTTTGTCACGTTACATTCTGAATGTTTTTTAATTTTTCCGACATTTAAAAACATGAATTTATTCCCAAAAAGGATTAGTTGTTTTTTTTTTTTGTTTGTTTTTCTTAAAGCTCTTGTTCTGTTGGTGGAAGCAGTTGAGACCCAACTGGAAGCACAAAACCACTCAAACTGGGAATTTTTGAGTACCAAGTCCCGCGTCTAAGCCAAGAAAAGTGCAAAGATCGTCTCTGTGAAGCGGCCTGGTTGCAGTCGCTGAGTTAGTTCAGTTGAAATCGGGAGTTTGTCTCACTTTCAGCGTCTGCAGAGCCTACTTCTGAATGTTCAGCTTGTAAAGACCTCATTCATTCTCTTCCCACCTTTCCTTTCCTGTTTTACTCTCTTTTCCATCTGCCTCTCTTCCCTCCCCCTCCGGGTCACAGAACATGTTGTTCTCTCTCAGACTGAAGAGCTGCTGGCTAGCTCTGCCTTTTCATGCCTTATTTTTACCCCGTTTAAGTTTTTCCCCTCCTCTCTCTCTCTCTGTTGTCCTAAACCTCAGATTTACCCGAATGACATCCCGTCCTTACGTAAGCGTCAGCCGGCCGATGATGAGGCAGCTTTCCGTGTGTGAACCCAATTAGCAGAGAGATTATTTGGACGTTTGAAGCAGCTGGTAGCGGTTTGTGTTTCAGCTGCGCTGCGTAAATAATGGTTTTAATTCATTCGATATTTTTGGATTATTGTAAACATTTAATAGAACTCAGCATTGTCCTTAAAGTTCTGGATATTTACAGGAATATTTCAGTTAATTATCGGATTTTCAGATTCTGTATCAGATGTAGACGTCTGATTTCCTTTCTTCTTCACTTCCTTCCTTCCTTTCCTTATCTTCTAATCTGTGCTTCTCTTCTTCCTTCTTGCTGTTCTTCCTGTTTTCTTTCCTCTCTTCCTTCCTTCCTGTATTTTTTGTCCTTCCTGTTTCCTTTCATCCTTTCTTTCCTGTCCGATGTGTTCATTTCTTCTTTTTTCATTCCTTCTTCCTTCCCTCCTCCTTTCCTTGCTTCCTCCCAACCATCCAACAGATTCAGTTGTGAATTTCATTCCAGAGTTGGAAAATTAAAATGGAAAGTTGTCCGTCAGTTCAACAGATCTTAAGGATGAACAATGTCTCGATGTTTGATCACGCACACACACGCACACACACGCACACATACACGCACACACGCACACACACAGACATCCCGGCGCGATACGCCGTGTTGTTTCTGATCAGCCAATCAGATCGCTTCTCGTTCTCCTGCGAACAGCTGCTGCTCTCTAACTAGATTAGTTTGATGTTTCATTTAAATGCTTAAAATCCTTGAAAATTTAATTTGTTCAAGGTTTGGAAAGTGCTTGATAATTCAGTGCAACATTTGAATAAAAGCCTAAAGTTGGAAAACTTTTTCAGTAGAAACCAGATTATTTCCACAACTACGATTATTTTTGCTATCATTTATCTTGATAATTAATCAGTTAATCATCAGTATTTTTTATTTTTGCCTTTTTTATGCAATGTTATAAATACATCTGCTGACTATTTTTGGATAAACTAATTAATAGTGGGTTAGTAAAAGGTGCCTAAAAGTAGATTTGAACCAGTTTCCATTTGAGGAGTTTTGGCTAAAACATATTTAGAGACTAAAGTTTTTTTTTTTTTTTATTTTAATGCAAAATGTTTTGCAGTTTTGGTTTAATTCCTGCTGAGATTGTTTTCTTTCAGCAAACTGCAGTTTTTTTGAGTCTCTATACTCCAGTTAACTATTAATCGATTACTTAATTAGTTGACAATTATTTAATTAATTGATTAATTATGATTATTCTGATTAATCGTTAATCTGTAGTTGTTTTTTTCTTGCTGTCTGGACATTAATATGAGGAATAGAAGCAATAAGTTTGGGTTGTTTCAATGTAATCAATATTTATTATTCCTAATTTCTCAATAACTTATTGATCTGTTATTGAGATAAATGTTGACTTATATTTGTTTACATTAAACAATATATATCATATATATGTCTTGTGTTAAATTAGTGTTTTGTTCTCGAATCAGACGAGTTTATAGGATTTTTGAAAACATAAAATTTTGTTTTTTACTTCATTTTTACTGTTGAATGTAGAATAAACACAAAACATAAAATAATTACCAAATAGTATCATGTAATTGTGAATTTAGTTCATTTGTTGTTTTTGCTGGAAACTTTATGAATGCTTGAAAAAGTTTTGAATTTTACTGTGGATGAAATACAAACCCTGTAATTTGCAGACAATTAATAAATACAGTTTTTCTGGTTGTGGATTAGGATAAAATTGAGAAAAACAGACTCTGACCTGGACGTGGGTCAGGAGGAGATTAGATGGTAATTCACCAATTTCAATAACGAGGAGCAAAATCACATTGTGAATAAAAAAGTGGAAGCTATAAATGTTTTGAATTTATCGTTTTCCACTGATGTTCATGTCTCGGATGGATTTTCTGTCTTTTTTTGGTGCCTCTAATAGCGTTGGATGGATGCTGAATCGGTTTTCTGTCGCTCTGACCTTGAAGGAAGGTCATTTAATCTGCTCTCAACGTTAAGTGATGCAGCAGCGCTCAGAGACGGTCTGAGAAAGTTTTCCTTTTTTCTTTCCTGCACAAAACCCCCTCACTCAGCGCGTCAGGCTGCTAAATATTGAATGGTTTCCCTGAGGAGCAAAGCGCTGGCAGGCAAAAGAGAAAAGAAAAGCAAAACACAAAATATGACAGAGTGCTTTTGGTCTAGATTCTAGTGATTTATATCTTAAGACACATGAAATAAGACAAAACTAACTTAAAAGTAACTTTTTAGCACAATATAGGAGTTTATTTACGGTCAATAATCCCTTAATATGGATGAAAAAAGTACTAGTACCACTACACGAAGTCAAAATAAGACGAGAATAAAGTCATGTTATTAATAATAGCAGAAGAAAGTTGTTGTTACATGAAGTCGTAGTAACACGAGAATAAAGACCTAATAACACAAGAATAGCCATACAAGTCATAATATTATGAGAATAAAGTCACAATATTACCAGTATAAAGTTGTAAAAATACAAAAATACATTTACACGACAAAAAGTAATCAGTGTAAAGTTGTCATCGAAAAAATATTCGTAATATTATGAGAATTAAGTTGTAATAACATAATTATAAATTTGTTGTGATAGGAGAATAAAGTCGTAATACAAGAAAAAAGTCCCTAATAAAATTGTAATAGTACGAGAATAAAGTCATAGTTCTACAAGAATAAAATCTTACAAGTCATATTGTCAGAATAAATTGTAATACTAAGAGAATAAAGTTCTCAACTAAACTATTAGTTGTTGTACAACTGCCAGTAGAACTAAACTTTTTCATCAATATTAAGAAATTATTTACTTCAGACAAATTCTAAATTAGTTTTGTCTCATTTCAAGTGTACTAAGATATTTGCTCTAGAAACCAGACTTTATGTATTTGCCTGCATGTATTTGCTGAAACTGTTAAATTATTTGAATATATGAATATTTTTATTCCCTCTCAAGGTCATATTTCCTCAAAATCATTTCTGGTCCCTTCCAGGTTACGCCTTCCTGCTTTTCCAGGAGGAGGCTTCGGTCCAGGCGTTGATCGACGCCTGCATTGAGGAGGACGGGAAGCTCTACCTGTGTGTGTCCAGTCCCACCATCAAGGACAAACCAGTAAGTGTTACTGGTTACCGGTTCCTCTGGCAGATTATTTCACCTGCAACAAGACATTTTTTCCAAGTTATTAGTGAAATAATCTGCCTTTGGGACATTAAGGAATTATTGTCTTAAACTGAAAGGTTACTTGTGAATTAGTTTTGTCTAATTTACTGTTTGAACTCGAGATCAAAACCTGCAAATTTAAACTACTGGTGGTTCACGAAATTTATTCAATTAAAAGTGCAAAAATTAATTTACTGTAATTTTTTTTCAGTTCATGAAATTTATTTATGAAATCTATAAATTATTTAAGAAGTAAACAGGGCTTCAAACTGTCGCCTTAATTCAAAAATAAAAGACAATTTTCAAATTATTTTGGGCGTCAATTGTTTTCCAACATTCTTTTGATCAAGATGATTTGAAGGGCCACAATTGGCCCCCAGTCCACACTTTGGACACCCCTGGTCTAATTTCTAATTTCAAACGTACTAATAAATTTGTACTAGAAAGAAAACCATAAATACTTGATAAGATTTTGTGTTTTTGCAGTGCAGTGATGATAATCTGAGGCTGATTCATTAACAGATCAAGTTTTTACTTTCTGCCTATTTTCTCCTCATCACACAGCTTCATGCTAACTCTGTGGCCCTTTGCTCTCCCATATTTCAATTTTAGCTCAAATGTTTTTAATTTTGTTTATTTATTTCTTGTTTTTCTGCAGGTCCAGATCCGTCCCTGGAACCTGAGCGACAGCGACTTCGTCATGGACGGCTCCCAGCCTCTGGATCCGCGCAAAACCATCTTCGTTGGGGGAGTTCCCCGGCCCCTGCGTGCAGGTAGCCCTCCGTTACGAATACTGCAGCTTCTGCCCCTTAAAGCCTCCAAATGCGCTTCATAAGGTGAACCGCAGCCGGAGGCGGTAATGAAACGTCTCCCGGTGAGAAAGCAATCCTCGTCTTGGGTTCCCAGGAGGGCGACCCAGAGGTCAACGCGTTAGGAATTCATGAGCTAATGGAAGGTTGAGCCTTTCTCTCAGCGGAATTAGCATTGCTAGCTTGTCTGCAATCTGACCCCAGATAATCACCCCAGCAGGTTGAAACTGCTGCTGCTGCTTGTGGGGGGCAGGGTGGAAAATTTTGTTCAATTTTAGAAACAAACTATAGATGCTGAAATCAGTCAACTACTAAAAATAAAACTGGATGTTTTTTTCTGCTCTTAATCATTAAAGCTGCATTGCCTTTTTTACAGTGTATGCTTGCATGTTTTTGCTGAAGCTCTAAAAGGATTTGGATACGTTTATTTTTCTCCGATAATACAGAGTTTTAGTCGTTTGTGTTTTTGCAGTGTATTGTAGAGGAAACCCAGTCTAATTTTTCGCTCTGTTTTCCTCTCGTCTTCCAGTGGAGCTAGCGATGATCATGGACCGTCTGTACGGAGGCGTCTGCTACGCCGGCATCGACACGGACCCGGAGCTGAAATATCCGAAGGGAGCCGGGCGCGTGGCGTTCTCCAACCAGCAGAGCTACATCGCCGCCATCAGCGCCCGCTTTGTCCAGCTGCAGCACAACGACATCGACAAAAGGGTGAGCGATTCACCAGTTCACCTTAAATATTGAATGATTGATAATTTGATCGGTTACTCAGTAGATGAGTAGACTACTTACCAAATACTTTGTTACTTGAGTAAACGTATTTCCTGCTCTGCCAGAAGCTTCTCTGCAGCCTACAGAACCGGAAGGCCCGGCCCGGCCCGGCTGTGTAATCACTCTGCGTCCCGACAGATGTTTCAGGTTGCAGACACATAGAGCCGGTTTAATTATAGTAGTTCCCCATGCGCGAGTATCCAGCCGCGCCGCAGCTCACTTATTTTAGGCGCACCGGCCGATTGAGACCGAGACAGACTGGGCGTCAGCCAGGAGGGCGGGCCGGCCCGGTCCAGCCGGGCCCAGCCCACCTCAGCTAACGTCGTTTATCTTCAGTCGGGGGCGGCAAGGGCTTCATTATGAACACAAGTCATGCACAATAACAACAATTAAGGGAGAAAACTGCAAAAACACAACATCTGATGATGTGTTTTTGGTCTGGATTCTAATGCAGATAAATAACTTGAAATAAGACAAAAGTACCTGAAAAGTAGCTTCTCAGCAAGAGATAGGAGCTTGTTTTAATCAATAATTGCTTATAATTGATTGAAAATGTGTCTTTTCCTTGTTTATGTGAGTAATTTTATCCTGCTATCAAAACAAGCTCTTATATTTTGCTGAAAAGTTACTTAAAAGTAATTTTTCTCTGATTTCAATCGTAGTAAGATAGAAACTAGACCAAAATTACCTGATAGGATTTTGTATTTTTGCAGTAATTATGATCATAATTTGCATTTTTTTTTGTTGATTTTGCCAGGATTGGTTGAACTCTTGACGACCTCTCTGCGTCTCCCCCTGCAGGTGGAGGTGAAGCCGTATGTCCTGGACGACCAGATGTGCGACGAGTGCCAGGGCGCGCGCTGCGGCGGCAAGTTCGCCCCGTTTTTCTGTGCCAACGTCACCTGCCTGCAGTACTACTGCGAGTTCTGCTGGGCCAGCATCCACTCCCGGGCCGGCCGCGAGTTCCACAAGCCGCTGGTGAAGGAGGGTGGCGACCGCCCTCGACACGTCTCCTTCCGCTGGAGCTGAGGGCGGCGGGTCAGCGGGGTCAGCGGGGGATCACGGATCTGCACTATCCTCAACCCACATGAAGGAGAAATGAAAACAGCTCCCGCCGTCTCCATCCGACATGGAAAAAAAAGCGAAACGGATCAGATTCTCGGTTCTGAACTCGTTGTCAAAGCTTTGTGGGGGGAAAAAACTCCACCGGCTTACAATTTGCACTTTGGCACAAAGTCTCACTATAAAAAACACGCATACACACGTACACACACAGAATGGTTCGGTATGTCCCCCCTCGGGACCGCTCACATATTTAAAAATACACATAGCTCTATTTTTTTTGTTTTGTACTTATCTAGACGTTAAATAGATGGTTTAAATTTTATGCAAAAGGAGCATGCACTTACTTTGAAACAGCTGTAGTTACGTCGCCCCTAGTTAAAAACATAAAGAATAAATAAATTAAAAAAACTACCAAAGGCTGATTGAATAAATACAGAAGTTAGGCGGCATCAGATGTAGCAACAATTACCAGCTCTGAAAACAACTGATATATTCTCTGTAAATGTTAATACCTCACAATCAGATTAGTTTGCGTTCAATATCTAGGTCTTTATTTTTATAATAACATTTTTTTTTTTTTAGTGTCATGTAAATGTAACTGCTGCGGGAGCTTTGCTGCTAAATCCCATGGTATGAACAGATACCATAAGTACTTTATTTTATTTTCCCAGTGAGGAATTCAGAAGCAGCCGACGTTTCAGGACGACAAGTTGTCTCAGGCAACGATGGCCGACGTGTTGAGGTCAGGGGTCGCCCCTAACTGCATGTTCTCGTCAGGCTGCTGCATGCAAAACACTTTTTCAGTATCATGTCTGCAGGTTTTTGTTTTTATTTTGATTCTGGCCATGTTTTGCACAACGCACTGCAAGTCGTGTTGCACCCTGCTGAAGGATTCACGCATCAGATCACTGAAAACTTGATGGTGTTTTACTGGGATTTTATAACATTAGAGCAATGCAAAGTAATTTCTGTAGTGGAGGAAATTTGCAAATTAAAAATCTCATTAGGGAAACAGTGGAATATATTCCGGCCCTCAGATATCTGAATACTTCTCCACAGTTATGGTAAAACCAGAAAATCTTACCAAGTATTTTTGGTCTTAGTTAAAATAAGAAAAAAATAACTTAAAGTAACTTCAACAAGAAATAGGATCTTAAATAGAAATAGGATATTTAAGTAAATATACATTAATATTGATGAGGAATGCTGGATTATTTCTTTTCAGAACAAGACATTTTTCCCATGTTAAAAGTGAAACAATTTGCCAGTGGAACGAGAACTGGGTTGCTAGGTAACGGGCTGGACATGGCTGGCGTTGCTAGGTAACAGTGCAGGGGCTGTTGTTAGTCAATCTGCCAATAGAACTAGAACTTTTCACTAATATTAAGGAATGATTTACTTTAAACAAGCCTCTACATCTTGTTGTAAAGTTACTAGTAAATTATATTTTTTCTTATTTCAAAAGTCGGAAGATGTTTTCACTAGAAACTGGAGCAAAAATACTTGGTAAGTGCGTCTCTCAGATTTTCAGATTTAGATCAAACACTTGCGCTGCACCGATATTAAAAATTTGGATTGATATCGATATTAATCTTCCATTTACGTCCAATAACCAATATTTACCAATATTATAAATAGTATGTCATAAGTATTTCTTGACCGTTTTGACACCTTTAAAAGAATTACCAAAACCAAAAGTCAATAAGAGGAAAATAAATATCGATATAAATTTTTTAAAAGGCTTTCCACAGTTTTCTGTTGGATTTAGGTCTGAACTTTGACTAGGCCATCCTGACAAACAGATATGCTTTGATCTATCAGATTGCCTCATAATGGAGGGTGCATCTCTGCTCAAGTTTCAAGCTTTTGCAGTATCTTGAAAGTTTTACTTGAACTCTGATCAAAGCATGATGCTGCCACCACCATGCTTCACGCTGGAAACTGCAACATCGGTTTTCCTCCAATAAAGTTTCGCTTGTCGGCCACAAAATGTTGATCTGTGATCTTAGCCCCGGATAATCTGGAAAACTACAAACAGGACTTTTTGTTGCTTTCTTTCAAGTTTTTCTTGCTTTTTCTTTTTCTCTAAAAAACACATTACAAACAGCTGGACGCTAACATTTAGGTAAACACTGGATTTGATCAAAGATGGCTACATTTGTTCTCAACCTTCCTTTCTGTTGATCAATCACGTGAAAATCCCATTAAAACACAGTAAAGTTCGCGATTTTGATGCAAGGAAAACATTTTCCGGACGTTCAAGCTGGACGACCACCGGTAACCATGGCAACGCCGCGCGAGCGGATCACGACGACGGCGGTTTCAAAACTAATATTACTCACAAAGGAAGTGTAGGACTACAACTAAAACCTGTAATAGGCGAAGTACTTTATTTGCGGTGATTGTGGATTATAATTGTGCAATTTTCTTTTTTTTTTTTCTTTTTTTTTATACTGTACGTAGTTAGATCTGCCTAGAACTGTGATTCGCTTTAACTGTCGTTAAGTGTCCGACATGGAAGTCCTGTGAAACTTCATGAACTAGCTAGCTAGCATATCCACACGTATATCCGTCGGTTATATAAATGTAAGACGTTCTCACTGGTTCACGTCTGGATACACACGGAACACACACCTGGGCCGGGAGGTTTTCAGGCCGAAAACCTCGAATCTGAGCGGAAGTGAAGACGTTAATGTGAGCGGGGTTAAAAAAAAAAAAAAAAAAACGAACACGTAAAACTATATTGTTCACGCACGCAAAACTTTATTGTTCGTTCCAACTCTTGACAGAAACGTTTTACGTCACGACGCAACCAAAGAGCTCACTTGTTTGTCTTTTTTATTTTTATTTTTGGAGTGAATAAGCAGAAAAACCCCATAAAGCTACTGGAGATCTGAGATTGATAAACTGAGCCCTTACACTTGCTGATATATATATATATATTTTTTAAATGGGGAAAATGGCGGAGATGAAAATGTGTGACGCAATCACCAGATTTTTAATTTTTTTTTTAAATATTTTTTTTGTCTCCTGCAAAGCTTGAAGTATCGGACCTGCTAAATAAATGAAATAAAAATAAAGGTGGACATTATATATTTTTGGGTTCTATTAAAAGCTGAAAAGGAAATGATGGTGACGGAAACGTAACTGTGTGTGTGTGTGTGTGTGTGTGAAACTGTTTTCAGTCGTAAACTGTTGTTTTTCCTGCTTTTTTGGACTTTTTTTTTTTTTCTGTTTAAGAAAAACTAATTGGACCTGATCAGAAGAGATATTATTCCTGATGAATAATAACGAGTGAATTCTGGGGAGAGTTTTTATTTTTTCAAACATTTCTTTGCCCCCTTTTTGCCCAATTTTCTATTATTTTTTATTATTTTTTTCTGTATTTGTTGTGCACTACACTTTGTATCTGAAAACAGTTTGCAACAGTCAGCAGTTTTTTTTTGTGTTTTTTGGGGGGTAAATCCTTTGCAATACCTCAGTTTTGACATATATTAGGAGAGAAACATTTTTCTAAGTTTATTCAGATGGACAAATATATATTAATTTAATTCTTCGAGAGAGATGATTTTTTTTATATTTTTATTTTAAGAATTTATTTTTTTTAAAGAGCGTTAATGAAGGAGCTAAAGCTTTATAACTAATATAATAATGTTTGTAGTGAGATAGGGTCTACTTTACTGGTGTAGAAGTAGGAGTCCAACTGGTTTAATTGGTTGAGAGCAGAAAGCTCAAATATCAGGTGCTCTGAGAAGAAATTAAAGCAGATTTCCCACCTTTTTTATATTTATAACCAATCATCTATGCTGACCAGAGTTGTGAAAGAGATCTTCTGTTTGTTATTTTTTTAAAAATACGTTTTTTATGTTTCCTAAAAGTATGTGCTCCCGTTTTTTTTCTTTTTGTTTTGTAAAAAAAATTAATAAAAAGAGAATAAATAAAAAAAAAAACAATATAAAAATAATTGATTTGCTGTCCTGACGTGGTTGGGAAAGACTTCTGAAAGTCACTGGACACAGAAAAAGAGAAGAATGTTATTTTTAACACTAAACAGACACAAATGTTTTCACCTGTAGCTTGATTGAAAGCCCCCAAGGTGCATCAATTTGACTGGTGGCCTTTCTGTTCACGCGAGACTTGAATTAGCCCCGGCCCTTCCTCATTTTTAAGGCTAACAACCTTGATTCTTTGTCGTAATGTGCAATACTCTGTTTGTACCATTTGTAGAAAAGAAGAAAACGAGAAAAAGAGGCATAAAATCTTATTGCGAAATTATTTTCATTGCAAGCGTTGTGATCCACTAAAATCATTTTCTACTGTGTTTTTGCCTCCTCTACCTGCTAGTACCTTCCAGTAGTAATGTAGCCTTTGTACTGAGAAATTTTCTTTTTCTTTCTTTTAAGAGTTTTGCAGTAAAAACAAAAAAAGGAATTCAAACATATTTACATTTTTTTTTATTATTATTATTTCATATATTTTGTTTCTTTACAGACTTCATATCTGGTCATGTCATTAGTATTATTTTGTATTTTTACTTTGAATAAATTAATTTTATGATGCTAATTCTTAATTTCAAATTTTTTTGAAGCTGAAAAATCCCTTTGTATTGTTGTTACTAAACTGTCTTGTTTCTTGAAATGCTGAGCTTCATGTGTTAACTTGCTGATGTTGATTAAATCAGTGTGAAAATGATCTTCAAAAGTAAAAAAAAAAACTACTCAAAGGAAGAGATTGGTGGTTGGTGATGTATAAGTGGTTTATAATGTAAACTAATGAACGGGCAATAAAGGAAAACTGGCGGAAAGAAAAATATTTGTGCTGTAATTGAATAAAACAAAACTGAAGTACAAATGTCAAATGTTGCTAATGTTACAAAAACTAAAATATTAAATTATTTAATCAAATTCCTTAAATGTTAAAGAAAAAAAATATAAATTCAGATGATTTCACATCTATAAACCCATCTTGTTTTAAAGTGCGTCAGTTTGTATTTTGCTGTATTTAACTGCAAATCCTACAAAATATATTTGTCAATGTTCATTATTTAACACAGCATAATTCAACAAATACTTTATGCTAAAGGGAAATTAAATGCTGTTACTGAAATCCAAATGTTTTCAAAAAGTCAATTGTGAAGCTAGATGGAAGGAAGTCCAGTAGCAGTCAGTCCTGCAACTTATCTGAAGAGGCCTCTGACTGAAGAGTGTCGCAATCTGATTCATGATTGTCATGATATGCTAACAGCTAGATATCTGGGCAGATTATATTTCTATGGTGTCATGTCCTGGATCAGTGGTTCCCACAGTGTGGGGCGCGCCCCCTAGAGGAGGCGCAGTGCCATTGCAGGGGGGGAGTGGTGTGGATGAAAAACAAAAAAACAGTTACAGAACAGTGTTTCACTGTAAAGATGTTTTGTTGCAACCTGAAGTGTGAAATAAACTTCAGTGCAAATGAAAACAAAATATGTGTAGAGGTTCATGTCTGGTTGAACGATGTTTGTACCCAGTTGATTTTTTCTCTCTTGTGGGGATTTCATTGTCATCCTTAGGGGGGCCCAGAAAATCTTTGTCCTGGATGATGTCATCAGTTGTTGGCTAGCTCTGCTAATCCACCTCATTTGCGTTTGCATCATAGTTGAACAAATATATATATATTTCCTGCTGGATAGAAACCAAAACTGGAGGGAATAAAAGGAAAAAAAAGAAAAACTTAATTATTTCTAGAAAAAAAAAAACTTTCCACCCAGTTTTCCAAATTTAAAAAAACCTTGTACTGTAACTAATCATTATAAATATATTTCTGACAGAATTTGGCCACAGAAATTACACCTGGAACTTCTTTTCCATTGCTTAAAGCTTAATAAATTAATCTATTTTCTATAAATTTGCTTATGTTCACTTCCAGTACAAATTTCATGTTCACAAATGTGCAACACTGCCCTCTAGCGGCCACTGCGCTCAACGAGTGTTGAAAGAAAACCATAAAACCTGCTACATCCATCCATCCATTTTCTGACCCTTCTCCCTAACGGGGTCGGGAGTTGCCGGTGCCTATCTCCAGCTGCGTTCCGGGCGAGAGGCGGGGTACACCCTGGACAGGTCGCCAGTCTGTCGCAGGGCAACACAGAGACAAACAACCACACACACTCACACCTAGGGAGAATTTGATAAGACCAATTAACCTAACAGTCATGTTTTTGGACTGTGGGAGGAAGCCGGAGAACCCGGAGAGAACCCACGCACGCACAGGGGGAACATGCAAACTCCGTGCAGAAAGACCCCGGGCCGGGAATCGAACCCAGGACCTTCTTGCTGCAAGGCAACAGCGCTACCCACTGCGCCACTGTGCAGCCCAAACCTGCTACAATGATGCTTATATTTCCTCAAAGCAGGGCTTTTTGGGAGGTACTTCTGTAGATTTAAAATGTTATGAATAGCAGAGTTTTGCTCATGAAAATTGAATGAAAGCCTCAGTTAAGAGGCTGCACACTGCGGCAGCGGAAGATTATTGCAAACCTGAACGAAAAAAATCCATAAAACTTAGCAGACATCAAAAAGTTTAATCATCTGCAGATAGCCTAAAGCCTCATGAGGAGTCTAAACTTTGAATTGGGTTTCTAGCTGAAAGTAGTAGCTTTGAGAAGAGAACAATGTTTTGGCTTAATTTAGCAAAATTCTTGAGATTTTCAAAGGAGCAAAAACAGAATATTTAAAAAGTTGAACTAGCATAAAATATGCATCAGAAGATAGATGCTAATGTATTAAGATATAATAAAGATAAATGTGAACAATCGAGTGAATGCTTTTCATTTTAGGCCAACTTAAAATAAAGAACGACTTTAAAGGAACGGTTGTGGCAGACGATATTGACAAAATTCTTTTAAAGGGGCAGTGTTACGTTCTAGATCTTAAGTGCTATTTTAGATCATTTATTAGTTTTAAAAATGCTATCTGTATATTTATCTAACATGGCTGTTACTGCCTGATTTAAAATTGGGCCTCTGTCTCTTTAAGAAGGTTTGGTCTTTCTGAAGCTCTGCCTTCGGGAAATCATCACAACATGGCTCCTCTATTAACCCTTAGAGTAATTTTATGAGCGTTTCGATAAGTAACTCGTATGATGAGCTCAGGAAATGCTCAGTTGCTGCAGATGTTTGCCAACTGCTGTTGGCTAGTCTGAAGGAGCAGGAGGAGGAAAGTTCTCTGCATTTGATGAAAACCTCTTGAAATTAAACATCTTTTCACCTTGAAGTACCGATAAATCTTCTGATTTGATTAGTAAAATAGTATTTTAGCACAACTGTAATCGCTGTAAAAGACCACATGAAAACTCCTGGTGGGCCGGATTTGGCCCGCGGGCCTCGAGTTTGACCTGGCATTCACCAACAGAAAAAAAGGGCAACATTCAAGGTTTGCAGAATTTATTACGATTCCAATAGAATAAAGAAAAGCAATATGTACAAGTCTACAGTTCCTATTTAAAACACTTTGGGTCAAGTTTTCAGGTACCAGTCTGGGCTCGGCGCCGCGGCTCGTCACAGCCACCTGGTTTCCCTTTGTGATCCAAACATTGTGGGTTTCCATCCATTAGAGACGCGCTGACAGGCAGGACTCGGTTTAAGACTCTGACATGTTGCAGAAGCAGTTAACACTGAATATCCTCTGGAAGGTGAAGTGCGAAAAGAGCGAGCTCCTGCTGCCGCAGATATAAATTAGAGCTATAATTATTATACATGTGCTTGAAAGGTGAGAGCAGCACCAACTGACGACGACGCAATTCAACACTGGAGATGTTTGTCGCTTGCTCTGGTTTACTGGTCTGTGACGGTCGGGTTCATTTACTGTCAACGTTTAAAAAAAAACAAACAAAAAAAAGTTCTGAAGAAGACTGAGGCTTGGAGCAGCTCTAAGTCCAGACCTTTCAGATTAAGAGCATTAAAATGTACGAACAGTTCCTGATCTGGTTGTGTTTGACTTCTACTGTAACCCTGATCCATTTTTATTATTTTCCCTCCTGGCCAGGTCCGGCTTGGCCTGCAGATGACTGAACGGAGTCCTAACAGTGCTAGTGCAACGAGTTCATGAAGCTGTCCAGGTTGTACTCCGAGTCGTACTGCTGCTGGTCCCACAGCTCCCCGAGGCCGTCCAACACAGACTTTATGGACGCCTTCCCTGAGGTCGATGACGACTGCTCTCCTTTGTCACTTTTGTCGTCCTGAAATCATCAAGAACAAAACCAAAAGGATGAATTAGTCCAAATATCTAGACAATTTTCATCTGGACAATGACAGAGACAAACTGGGGAAAGAAACTGTCTTGTTTGTGCAAACAGTTTCTGTTGCATTAATCTGAAGGTGAAAGTCTAAACAGTTCATGTCCAGAATATGCGGGATCTGCAGAAACATGTCAAAAGTCACACTTCCTACTCTTGTGGAACAAATGAACTCGACTTTTTCAGCTGTTGATGTTACGCATGGCCGTAATAAACAAAGTAGAGGACTATACATCTCAGAAAAATGGAGTCATCTTCTCCAAATTAGAAGGTCAGACTAAGAAATTTAGATCTTCGAGCCTCTGGTAAGGCACAGACCACCACCAGTGGATGACAGTATTCTAGCATTCCCATCCCAGTCTGGAGCAACCGGCTGCTCCGGGCTGACAGCCCTCCCCTCTGCGCCGGAGGTTTGGACCGTGATTTGCTACGTCAGGTCAGAACTAATTCAGCAAATGCGTTTCCATCTCCAGTCACCTTGTCCAGAGTGAAGAGGTTGAGCAGCTGGTCTGTGCCCATACTGTGCAGGCTGGTGTTCTCCTGGTTGATGACGGTGTTGGCGATGCTCATCTTGAATTTCTGCAGTCCCATGATCTTCTCCTCCAGCGTGCCTCGCGTAATCAGCCGGTAAACATTCACCACTCGTTTCTGCACAACACAGACAACAGGATGCAGAAGGTGAGCCTTAGAGGTGACCCTTCATGCTTCACGCCCAGGTCGATGGGCGAAACAAAACTTCTTTACATTTTTTGCACAAAAATCAATCTTAGATGACAAGACTTTAGCTGTTTTAGGGCATTTAAATCCAAATAAGCTGCTGCTGGCCATGCCTCCTGACACACTGCAAACATATGAAATTATACAAACGTAAAAAGCAGAAGTGGAGCCTCCTGCACAACCAACAAGACTTCAGCAGGAGCACTTGTCTTGTCCAGCAGCCATTGTGCAGCACCTACAACGGTAAAACCAGCTGGCCAAACATACTGGAGCTTAGCTTTGTTGCTAGGCAACCTTAACTTATTGTTAAAAAACAGCTGGGTGCTTTTATAAAGAGCCTAGGAGGTTTTTAGAAGCAGCAGAAACCGAAATGGAAGTACAAACGCCACGTCTCTCCCCTTCCTGATTTTCCATGAGAGGTCATAAAGCGTCCCGCAGCAGTACCTGTCCTATTCTATGGGCGCGGTCCATGGCCTGCAGGTCCCTCATGGGGTTCCAGTCGTGCTCCACAAACACCACAGTGTCTGCGCCGGTGAGGTTCAAACCCAGACCACCGACATGGGTGGTGAGCAGCAGCACGTCGATGGAGGGATCGTTGTTAAACCTGAGGAACAGAAAAGATGATGACGATGATCAGCCTCAGCTACAAACCCATCAACAAACTGAGGATTTGTTCTTCTACCTCAGGCGGGTCAAACTCATTTTGGGTTATATTAAGATCTTCCATCTTCTTAAAGGGCCGGTTGCACCAGAATATATTGATAAAGCACATTAACAAACCCTTAAAATATTAATGAATAGCTGCCTTTGCATTTGATAAATAAATATTGAACACCTTTTCACACTGATCAATCCCTCCAGGAGTTTGCGATTGTTTTTGTAATCAAATACACATTTAGAAATATTTACATTTCTGCATTATGTTGAGCTTTATTTTTTGTTACTGGTCACATCGATCACAGACTGCAACTTAAAAGTAAGAAGTACTGCCACCTGCAGGTGTGAGTTAGAATCAATTAAACATGATTTTTGACAATTTTTATGGAAAATTTACAATAAAGTTGCATGTTTACAAGAAAATGTGCTGATTTTGTTTGGATTTTTGCAGAATTTTGAAAACTTGAGGCACTGGCTGAT
Source organism: Poeciliopsis turrubarensis (assembly GCA_010277015.1). NCBI lineage: Eukaryota > Metazoa > Chordata > Actinopteri > Cyprinodontiformes > Poeciliidae > Poeciliopsis > Poeciliopsis turrubarensis. The sequence continues at coordinate 195,182 of VMRN01000017.1, forward strand.
AAAAAGGCCACATAAAAAGCTGCTGCGGGCCGGATTTGGCCCAAGAGCCTCATGTTTGACGCAGGTGGCGTACCTGGAGACGATAGAGTGGCGCTGGCCGGCCGGCACGCTGCCGTCCAGCCGCAGGTAGGTGACAGAGGGCAGTTTGGGCTTCAGCAGGTCGTGCTCCACGATGTCCAGCATGCTCTTCAGCTGGCAGAAGATGAGAACACGATGCTGCGCCACCACCGCCTCCGTCCCGCCTTCCGCTCCTCCGCCGCCGCCAAGACCGCAATCAAGCAGCAGCTGGAGAGCGAGAGCACGTCAGAACCGCACCAACGTAAAAAAACAAAAACGTAACGGCGCCTCAGCACTCTACCTGCTTGAGAGCAGAGAGCTTCGGCGCGTGCTGAATGTCGCGCAGGTTGGAGTTCTGACACGCCAGCTGATCCGTGATGCGTTTGTACTCCGGATGCTGCGGCGTCAGAACCAGGTTTGGGTGGTTGCAGAGCTTCCGCAGGTACTGCAGCGCCTGAAGGACAGGAAGTCTGGTTACAGCGCGGTCACAACAGAAAGCAACACAATGCAGCAGCCAACTCAAATCTGGAGCAGAAGGAAAATAATGGAGGTCGATTTGGACTTAAAGTTTTACTGCAGTATTTTGTGGCACAATAAACGTGACAATAACCAATTACTGCTTAGTTTTTAGGTAACTGTAGTCACACACAAAAAAAAACATTGCATTTGTCACAGATTGAAAATTTATTGATACTTTCATTGAATGAAATGGTAAATTTAAAAATCCCGACAATACGAACAGTTTTGACGTTTTAAACATTAACTGGAATTTATTGTGGCAACAATAAATAAAAATTCTTATGACAATAAATTAAGATAAATGATAAATGCGATTCATGACCTGAAAAGTATGAAAAACTTTGCAAGAATAAGAATGGACAGGATCAGTCAAAGAGCGTCTGACGTTGCAAGGCTTGAAAGTTAAAGTTCAAAGTCTTAATTAAATTTAAACCTGGACTTCAACTAGACCGTTATCACATACAAAATGCTTAAAAGTCCAGGTCTATGTTCAGTTTGGTGAACTGCTACTCCAATGTTTCCTTTGCCTACATCCCCCAGAATGCCGTGCGGCTCTGGATCAGACTCCAGTGAAATGATCAAATTCTATAAAAACGTTTTTTTCTTTGATATTGATCACATGTCTATTACGATAAACAAACTGAAGTTTGCGTAAAAAAGTCTCGGTACCTGGAAGACGTGACCCGTAGCCTTCAGCTTGGGCTTCTCCTCTTCCTCACTGGAGGCTGCAGAGATGCTGTCCTCCACGCTGGCTTTGGCGCGAGACTTCGCAAAGTCTTCGTAAAGCTGAACCTGAGAGAGCATTCAGGGTTTTAACAGATCAGACACGAAGAGAACAAAAAATAAAAACGGACATTTTGCATGTCAAGCATTTTGAAGGCAACAGGATGAAGAACATCAGAGAAAACGACTGAAAACAAATCCAGGTGAAGAAATGTTAGTCTGTTAACAGCCGGACATCTGAACACAAACTTCAATACCGACTCCTGCAAAAAAGGAAGGAACAAAGGAAGGAAGGAAGGACAGAAGGAAAGAAATAAGGAAGGCAAGAGCCCTCATACCTGGAGAGGGCTCAGAGTGCAGTAATAGTCCTGGATTATTTTAGGAGGAAGGTCTTGGAGCACATCCTCCTTCATCCTCCTCAGAAGGAACGGCAGAACCTGCCGATGAAGAGCCTCCATGGCGAGGACGCCTGGCAGGAGGAGACGCACATCAGCAGTTTAACACGGAGAAAATAACGTTCAATTTTAATCTGAAGAGACAAATTTTCTCATCAACATTCATGAAGACCTTTCACCATTTCTAAATTAAACAATTTATAAACAAATTCAGTTTCTACAGAATAAAACAGAAGGAAGGAAGGCAAGGAAATGAGGGAGGGAAGGAAGCAAACGAGGGAGAAATGGAAGGAATAAATTAAGGAAGGAAGGAAGGCAAAGAAACAAGGGAAGGAAAAAGAAAGGAAGGAAAGAGTGAAGGAAGGAAAGCAAGCAGTAAGGGAGGGAGCAAGGAAAGAAGGGCAGAAAGAAAGAAGGAAGGAGGAAAGGAAAGCAAGAATAAAGGCCAGGAATCAGAAGGGAAGGAAAAAAGGAAACAAGGAAGGCCGGCATCCTGGTAGGTTTAGACAACGTTTCCCGTTCTCCTCTCCAACCCTTCAGTGAATTATTATTCCAGGCTGCGTTGGACCGTTGCATTCTGGGAACATGACTGACCAGCTTCCTGTTCTCTGGATGAGCTCTTGGCGTCGCGGCTGGCCAGGATGGGTTTCCCGTAGCGAGCGGCGAACTGGCGTTCCGTTCCCAGGAAGCCAGGCATCAGGAAGTCGAAGAGCGACCAGAGCTCCAGGACGTTGTTCTGCAGAGGAAGCGGAGGGTTTCAGTGGATCCACCAGGGGGAGCCGACGCTTCCTCTGAGGACTCACCTGGATGGGTGTTCCCGACAGGATGACCCTGAAGTTCGCCGCTAGCTGCTTGATGGCTTTGGACAGTTTGGTTTTCCCATTCTTGATCACATGACCCTCATCCAGGATGCAGTAATTAAATTTTATATTTCTGTTAAAAAATAAAAAACAGACATTTTGTTATAAGGGAATGATTCTAAGCCAGAGGTTTCCAAAATGCGGCTCGGGGCCAGTTGTGTCCCTTAGACTATTTTCTGCAGCCAAAACTGCAGTTAAAAAAATTATACAAATTTAGACGCAGCTGGAGACTTTTAGTTTGTAATCAGGGTAAAAATTTACATAATCTTCTCACACAGGAAATGTAAAGTACGACACAAAGTATTTATCCTTTTATTACCAAGTTCAAACCAAACTTAACTTTTCCTGAAAAGCCAACTTTGGTATAAATCATCTTTTATTCTTTCTTAAACTTGACTAAATCTAACATTTGGATAGAAAGTTACCCAAATCCTGTTATTACTGAAATTTATTCAATCAAACCCAACAGAAATGGAAAACTACACGCATTTCTTTTTAATACACCAAACATGCAAAATTAAAGTAGAAGCAGTAAATTTATGCAAAAAACAAATGGAGCGCAATCGCAGACATTTCTAGAAAAAAGAAGAAAATTTCTGAGCTCCAAAAACAAAATGATGAAATTTTGACAATGTATATAAAACATCTTTCTGAAATACAAATGTTTTTCTAGAAAATATCTGAGTTTTTGGAGGAAATTTACTCCTTTCATCCCTTTAAAAAATCCCTTTAAAGTTTTTTGCTCTACAATAAATATCAGGCAACTTTATTTGCTTGATTTTAGTTTTTTTTTTTTTTTTTTAGCCTGCAATTACCTTTGAATCTACAGTTTTGGCAAAAAGTTTGGACACCCCTGCTCTACGTAAAGAACAGACTCGGAGGATCCTCACCTAAAAAAGTCGATGTCGTTTCGCACAACATCATAAGAAGCGACTACCAGGTTGTGTTTTTTCACTTGATGCTGCAACCTGAAACGCAAAGCCTCAGTTAGTCATCCAAGAATTGGCTTTATGAAAAAGAAGGAAACGCTTTCCTTGCTTCAGTCCTGCAGGGTAAGTCTGAGTCATGCTCCTGCGGCGAGCTGACTGATGCTCACCGCATTCGCTCCGTGGGAGGCCCGGTGTAGTGCAGCGGGTTGAGGAACTCTTTGGAGCAGAACTTGGCCACTTCGTCCACCCAGTGGCCCGTTAGTGTGGGCGGACACACCACCAGCGAGGGCAGGGGGCTGCAGTCTGCTGCCTTGGTCTTTGCATATTCTTGAGCCCTGAAAAGCACAACATTAGCATCAGAGCTTCAAGAACAGACAGAAGAAGCATTTTCATAAATGAGATCTCACTGAATGAAGTTACATTTCAGATCTTTATAGAAATTTGTAGCCATGGAAACAGGAAGTTATTAATACCATTTTTGTTTTCTTTGCAACAAAACCTTTGTTCAAAGCAAGTTACTTTGTTTTTATCATGCAACGTCGTTAAACTCTGCTGTTCTTGATTAAATAAACCTGAACTGAGCACCTGAGGTACTGATCTCCTGCCAGGATGCAGATGGACTGCAGCGTCTTCCCCAGGCCCATATCGTCACAGAGGATCCCGTGCAGCTTGTATTTGTTCAGGAATGCCAGCCAATTCACGCCGTCCTGCAGGACACAGCAGCATGTTTGTGTTAACGTCATAGAGACGGAATCTCCAAACAAACTGTAAAAATCAGGTCACAAAGTAACGTAGAACTCGTTCAGTTGCTATTCAACTTCTATTTTTAAATAAAACATGAATTCAGTATAAGAAAAAAAAAAAAAAAACACACAAGATTCAATATATAATATCCACAAATACTCAGGGAAAGTTTAGTGGAAGGTAAAACTAGCAGAGGGAGAAAATTATGCATTTTCTTTTACTTTTATGATGCTCCATACATTTCATCAACAACAGAATAACTGAAGTGATTTTTTCTGTCTCCTCACTCATCCAGCTGGACATGCTAACGGTGCTGGAGGCTAACAACAAAGCTAATTCTGGAAAATTACATTTGTAGTTTAAGCTCCTCAACTCTCGGTCTGTGTTCTTTCTTATCCAAGTGAGTAAGAAATCACTTTCTTCCCGTTTCTACTTTTATTTTATATCTTTATTCATTTCAAATTAATTTTTCATCTGCTGCTCAGACGGCTGACAAACGGCTCACCTGCTGATACTTCCTGAGCTCGGCTTTAATCGGCACAGGGATCTTATAGTTCTCCAACTTCCTGCCGTCCAGCAGCTGCTCCAGAAACTGACGCTCTCTCGCTTTCTGCTGGATTAAGTCGGCTGACATGGCTGGTGGGTCTGGTATTCCTGCCTGCGATTGGATGAATCAATTTGATAGTTTTTAGTCCTTTTACCAACAATAAAGATTTAAATTGATAAAACAGGAGAACGTACCTCTAAAGGCAGCAGGCGGATTAACGTAGCGAAGCACTGAGTGGCCATAAAACGAATACTGTCGCTGGGGTCGCTCATGCGGCCCAGAACAGGAACAACCAGCAGCACGATGTAGGGAACGATGTCGACGTCCAGCTGCTCCATCACACCTGGAGAGCGTTGGTTAAGGGAACAAACACGCAGAAAAACAAACATTTCCAAAACAAACGTCAACGCTGTGATTAAATGTTGGAGATCTGAGGGTGAGACGCAGTTCATATCAAGCAGTAGCTCTGGGAAGGTTTTCTGACATCCTGCAAAGGAATGAATATAAATAAACATTTAACACAGGAAGACATTTTAAATATACAAAAAAAAAACCTAATCTGGTATAAGAAAGGTTATATTTGCTGTGAACCACGTTAGTATCTGAGGTTGTGGTAAATGTGGTTATTGAATAAACTTTGACGTCATTTCAGTGAAGGATACAAGCCAGCGCTTCGATGGCGCCCTCCTGTTTTGTGCAGTCGTCGATAGCAGCTAACCAGTGGAGCACAGACTCCAGGAAACTGTTCATGGTCTCCAGTGTGGCTATCTTACTTAGCACGCCCACACAGCGCGCGGCCATGTGCCGCACCGCTGTGTACGGGTGCTGCAGGCATGTGAACAAATGAGGTAGGTGTTCCAGTAACTAGGAGGAATAAGAGAGGAGAGGTGAATGGTTGGAGATATTTGGGACAAAAACAGACGCATGTAACTGGGATTGCAGGAAGGTTCTGACTAAAGCCTGTTCTCACTGTAACCGGTTAATGTCTGGTTCTGGTCTCCATCAGCAGGGTGTTCCCCTTACTGGGTGGGAATGTAAAATCTCTCGGTGTATTTGTGTGCTGCAGGTTGCCCCGTAATGTAACGTAAATCCACAGGGCGGATCAATGAATCCAGTCTGCTTCCCCATGGTCGGCACGCTTCTGCTAACGTGCTCATAGCAGAGCTAATTTCTTATTTGGCGCTTTTTCTAACTTTGAAAACATTCAGCGCACTAAGCTTCCACTACATAAAGTTTTTGTGACTTTTTTGCTAATTTTCTGTTGAGTAAAATCTGACATCCGAGTGAAAGTTTCGCACATCAATTGTGAATTCTTGATGTAGTTATGGTTTGTATTCGTGCCCTTATTTTGAAGGGGGAGAAAACTTTATGCAGCAGCTCCAATTCCTCTCCTCACATTCTTAGTAGAAAAAGCATTTTTACCTAGTTTCTAGTGCAAATACCTTAGTAAACTTGAATTAAGACTAAACTAATTTAAATGCAACTTATCAGCAAAATATTGGTGCTTGTTTTAAGTAAATGATTCCTTAATATTGGGAGAAAAAAAATTGATCTATTAGCAGATTATTTCACTAAAAACATAGGGAAATTGTCATGCTATAAGTTAATTTATCTGTCAATGGAACTGGAACTTCTTCACCAATGTTAAGAAATTATTTACTGAAAACAAACCGGCTTGGTAGCATCACAAGGACTCTACAGGAGAGAAAATGAACCATCAGTCTTACCAAAGGTCGAAGTTCAGCCGCCATGGCTCCAGCCATGACTTCCAAAACTTGCAGAGAGTTGACCAATTCCTGAGCTGCCGCATCGCCTCTGTCCAGCTGGGCCTGCCTGTCTAAATCACAAACAGGACACTCAGGTTCAGAAGAACAAATACTGAAACAATCTAGAGTTTACTGCTGAAAACTGGACAAAACAAAACAGATTCAAATTCATTCTATGACTTTGAATCCTGAAGGACTAAAATCTGGAACTTGCATCATTATGAAATTACCAACATATTATTTATGTACAGGTTTATTGCAATAACTACATTGACAGTCAAACTGCCTACGTACCGATGCAGAGGTTCTCCTTGGCGACTGCCTTCAAGGGTCCCACAGTGTTTTCCCAGAGGTACGGCAGACTCCGGTTGAGGTCCGCACCAAAGTGCTTAGCAACGGTCGTTAGGGCAAACTCCGCTCCTCGTCTTTGAACAAGAAACTGCTTCTTGCTCTTTAAAAAGAAGAAAAAAACCTCAGTTCACAGGGAATCTGCTGCTGATGCGTGTGAGAAAACCTGTGTCCTTCTTCACCTCATCGTTATCGGAGCTTATTGTGCTGCCAGGAGGAAGCTCCGTCACCGGGGCTTTCGGCGCCTTCGGAGTCGGACCTCTTTTGCTTGTAATTGCGAACGCAGCCCGTTGGTGGCGGTAAAGAGTGATGATCCCCTGGGTTTTGTTGACTATGTGATGCATGCCGTCTCTTTCCAGCCCACCACCTTAGATATGGAGACACAGAAATGCTGCACATGAGACAGTTAATCTCTGATAATCTCCCAGTGCATACTCAAAATAGCCAATCAACGCGTCTTTTGCATGCCGGAAAAAATCTTTTGCGCTGTTTTGGAAAAGAGCAGATGGAATGTAGCAGGGAGTGAAATTAATCTGAGGGGCACGCTTTTAATAGATTGCAAATTGTGAAAATAACTGGCAAGATATTGAAAGCTCCAGTTATGACAAAATGGACAAATATATTTAAAGAACTTTGTACAATTGAAATAAACAAAAATACCCAATTGGAGATTTTAAACTATCACTCAAAGGGCTAAACAGTTTTAACAAATTTGTAAAAACACATGTTTATAAATGTTCTATCCTGCAGCTTTAATGTTGTGATTTTTCTAGTTAATAATCTGTCCAAACCTTTAGCCTGTTCTTGCGCTGTGGGAACAGGACAAGCGGACAAGGGCGTGGCTGAGGGGTCCATGCACGCCGAAGCGCAGAGGTTTTTGATGATCTTTGGGTTGGGGCACGGCGAGCGGACGGCGCACTGCCGCAGCAGCTTGGCTATGAACGAAGCGGCGTAACTCTGGATCAGGGTGTTCTCCTCCTTCTTGACCGTCTCCATGAGCGGCCGCACCAGAGGGTTGAGCTTGTCGGGAAGCACTTCCAGGTTGATGGCGGCGCAGGCGGTGAACATGTGGACGCGCAGATGCAGCTGCTGCCATTCTGTGTTGGTCTCCATCACCGTGGACTGGGCTTGCTGTCGTTTGCTCTCCAGCGCCAGCCACTGCTTGGACTTCACGTTCAGACCTGCCGTCGTCTCTGTGAAGATGGTGGTAACCTAGGCAACGAGAAAGAAGTTTTATTTTAACAGACAAACTGGATTAATATTGCATTTTCTACCCACAAATACACATACAGTACATGGGTTACATCAGAGCTAACTTAGCTGCTTGGCTAATTTATTTGGCTAGCACCTTCATACATGGTAAATTTAAGAGTTTTGCAGAAAAACTGGTTTAAAAACCCCAAACATCAAAAATAAAAAGAATAATTTGCATAAAAGCTTAATAGAAATAGCTACAGCAGTGTCACAGCGTTAACTTGTAGCTTTAGCATAACCAGCATGTGGCATCTTTTGACATTTCCACGCCTCATAGACAAACTAACTGTTTTGTTTTCAACTTGTCAGCGAAAGAGACAGGTTAAAAACATTTATTTTAAGCTGAGGATGAAAAAAAGGCTTTTTTCTGTCTTGTCTCACCGTGTTAGCAGAGCTTCCACTTTACAGCAGCAGCTCGTTGGAGAACGAGCTGCTGCGATTATACCGAGATATGAGTCACTTTGACAACCCTTCTAAACCCTGTGGTTTTTTCTACACTGAGCAAAAGAAAATTCATACACACATAATGATACGTTTAAACATTGACTGAAATCTGAAGTTGTTTAATCAGCACATTTGAAAAGAGGAATATGTTAAGTAAAAAATGGAGCCTTGAGGAACCCCACACATGATCTTTATTTTGCCCCAATATGTAAATCACAAAAATGACTGCAGTCTGCAGAAATCTGAACTAATTTAGAACAAAACCAGACAAACGTTTGTTACTTCTGTTTTCAGGGTTGTGGAAAATTACCAGAGTGAAGAGAAGAATTAAACATCTGGAATATTTCAGACACAAAACAGAAAAAGCTTAATGATTTTACAATGATTAACTGAATGTTTTCCAACTCCTGATGAACTGTGTAATTAGGTTAAGGAATATCTCTCAGGTTGTTCTTTTCTGGATCAAGGAGATGTTAAATGTAGGTTTACCAGTTCGTTGGCTTGGTCTATGGTGAAAACGCTGCTGTTGAGGCGATCTTGAAGGTCTATGTGAACTTCAGCAAGCAACGAAATGAGCTGCTTGCATTCGTTCTGCATGCGCGTGAAAGGAATCGCGATCTCGTCGTAGTACAGCTGCTCGGTCAGGACGGCCAGAAGACGCGGCTGCACCATGGACGACACCATCTGGCAATCCTGAGAAGATTCAGACACAGTTTGAGGCTGCGGTCAAATCGTACTGGTTCCAATCAATCACGTTTATTTGTATAGCACATTTCAGCCACAAGATGCTTTACATCATAAAAACATAAAAATATAAAGTTTAAGAATACGCACTCAACTGAAGGATTACATTTTGTCAATTGCCATCATCAAAATGTTGTTTGATGTTTTATTTATTATGGTTCAAAAGCAAATCTGATCAGGTGGGTTTTGAGTCTACATTTAAAGGAACTTGGTGTTTTGGCTGTTTTCAGTTTTCTGGAAGTTTGTTCACTGCAAAAACAATCTGACAGAGTATTTTAATAATAATAATAATAGTAATTTCTTAATATTGATGGAAAAATTATTTATTCCAATGGCAGATCATTTCATTTATAAGAAGACATTTTTCACGCGAGACGTTAATTTATCTGCCAATGAAACAGGAACTTTTTCATCACTATTAGGAAACTATTTACTTGAAACAAGCCTCTGTTTATCGCTGAAAAGTTACTTCATTTGTCTTATTTAAAGTGTACCAAGGTATTTGAACCAACAACCAGACTAAAAATACTTGGTGAGATTTGGTGTTTTTGCAGGGTTCCAGATTTGTGGTGCATAGAAACTGAATGCTAAGGCTGTTACAACAGCAGCAGACCTTTAACCTGATCAGTGATTTATAAACTAACAGTATTTTAAAGTGTCTTCGGAGGAAGGACTTAAGAACTGGCATGATGTGCTCCATGTTCCTGGTTTTAGTCAGAATGCCAGCAGCGCCGTTCTGAATCAGCTCTGAAATGCTGGACATTTACCTTCTGCTGTGCAGCCCACTCACAGAGAACCAGAGCCACGGCTATCCGTTGCAAGGCTGATTTGGAGTTGAGATGGAAGAGCAACAGTTGGCCCAAAGACTCGGCTGGCCGGATCTCCTGGGATGCGGAGTTGAGCTGAGGGTCACAGATGCACCTACACAGAGCTCCCAGCAACCTGACGTAGAACAAATAAATAACTCTCAGAAGAAATGGTCAAAAGTCAATCTGACAATCCAAATAAAGCTTTTAAACGTACCTGGCGGCCATGAGCCTGGCACGGACCACCACGTAATCCCTCGTCAACGGATCGTCTGCTACAGTCTCAGCCCCGGCTAAGTACTGCTGGACCGTTTCCTTCACTTGATTGTTTCCTAGCCGAGCCTTTGCTCCGGTCTTATCCTGAAGTACGAATATATATACACAACTTTACCTTAAATAAAAACTACATCAGGAAGTGGCCACAAATGTTGAGTCTGAACTTTCAGAAGCAAACACATGATTTAAAAAAATATTTGTATTTTCAAAGTTTACTGAATGTTCGAATTTACGATATTATACAGTGATGCAATAAATAAACTCTTAAAGGAGGGGGTACAGCTATGATAGCCTTTATAATTTATCAGTAAATCTTCAGTCTACGTTCAGATTCTTGGTTAATGCAACATCTTTTATAGGTGAGAGTAGTAGAAAGATTGAAGTTATGTTGTTGAATTACTCCACATACACACAAAAACTAATTATAAATGAAAAAATATATGTATACACACACACTTCAATGAACATTAAAAAAATGTATGTTTTCAGACCAGCTGGAATAATTTTGACGCTTCTTTAAACCGGTAGCTCCTTGGTTTGAATACACAGACCACATTTCCTATTGAATTCAAGTAATTTGTTTGTCACCTAGCAACCACTGACGTTTATTGCTGCACCTTCAGGTCAAACATATTAACTTTAGTCCCAATAAATAAATCAAACTGTGTCTCTCCCAAATATCCAATACCAGAAATGAATCACGTCTGCCCACAGCTATGTGTAGGAGATGGATGGAAGGAGAGCTGTGCAGATGAAAGGTAAACAGAAAAGCGCGTTACCTTGGAGCGGGCCTTCACCTCCAGCAGCATGTTCAGGTCTATGGGAATGTGAGAGGCTTGCATCATCAGGCAGAGCCAGGCGCCCATCCAAGGACAGCTGGCTGCAACCACGAACTGCTGGGGGACCTGAGACAGCAGCTCCATCCACACCTGCACAGAGGTGAAATATGGATACTTCCAGAACCAAACCTTTATGCTCCAAGATCGATTCTCAAATTCAAGTATCAGTACTTTCAATATTTAATGCTACGTTCACACCGAACGCGTATCGCGAATCAAAAACACGTCCGACGCTTCAAGTAGGAAGCTTGTGCAGTTTGAAATCAATCTAGATGCGCGTGGGGGAAGCCGCTTCCTGCTTCCTGTAGCAGCAAAATATTACGTAGTGATCAAAACAGAGTGATCAGATGTCTTTGCTGAACATTTTGTGTTCAGTTTCTACTAACAAACAACAATAACAACAACAATAACAGCACGACGTGCGTTGGAGCTTCTTACTCTTTTCTCCTCTCCTGGTTAATTTGAACAACAGCAGATGAAATATTGAGATCATCTGGGTTTATTAACTGAAATCAATGGAATGTTGCTGTTGGGCGATTCTTTGAATTTACCAGATAATGCAGAAGTGTTGTGAGGTTTATGGGTAAATTAAGAGTTTTTGCACAAAGTATTGGATGAGTATCGATTCAATTTTGATCAATTTGATCAGTATGGATCAGGGGTGTTGAAAAATCATCACTGCACATGCTAACAAATGTTTCTTTTCTAAAAAGAAGAACATGGTTAGATTTTACAACTGACCTTCTGAATGAGCTCCAGTATTTCGTCGTTGCTCTCCAGGATACAGGACTGGAAGATGTGCCGCAACATATCTTGCAAAATGGGATTTATCCAAACCGCACAACTCTGAAGGGAAAGAAAACATAATGCAAAAATCATCAATAACTTATCAAATCATTGTAGTTTAACTCCAGTGTGCTGTTTTACTTTTACATCGCCGGTTCTGATTAGGGCTGAACTAGCCATTTCATTAATAAATTATTCTACCGAATAATTGGTAGAATAGTTTGGAGATTTTTTATTTAACCACATAAGCTGTTCTTATACATTGACATACAAAAGCAATTTATTAAATTATTTCTTCAAAAAAATAAAGCATTTAATTGCCTAAAATGCATCAATGTATCATTAATTCAATGTATGCTTAGTCATTTGTAGCAAAGGAACCACCTGCAGCTAAACAAATAATTCAGTTGGTCTGGGTAGAAAATATTTACAGATGAATTTGTTTTTTTTTTTTATCTTAAATGCAAAGTTTATATTTTTTTCTTATAGTTTTTGGCCTAATTACTGCTCTGGTATGTTTTCACTTTAGCAAATGGCTTTCTTTAGTCTGCATGTTTCAGTTAATGATTAATCAATTCATTACGATTAATCCAATTAATCAGTTCTGGTTCTGATAATTAGGGGATAAAGTTACCTCATCAGCTTTAGACAGCAGTGTGAAAAGCGTTTCCAGCGCAGCCCTTCTTACGGATGATATGGTGTGTCTTAAAAACGGCCAAACTCGAGGAACCAGGACAGTCAGTGACTGCTCCATGCTACAGCAAAAACAGAAAAAAATAAGACCGTTTTAAAATAAACTATGCAGGAAGGGATGAACCGTCATCGCAAGCCAATATTCAGCTGTATTTGCGATGCCGATATGAGAACCTGACCTGCACTGCCGAACGTGAGGAAAGGTCAGCAGCAAAGACAGCAGCGTCATGATGCTGTTGGTGGAAGCGGTGAGGTCGTCCAGGTCCAGCAGTGCGTCCCATAGAGTGTTTACAATAAAAGGAACCTGCGTGACAGCAGCGTTGCATCAAAACCAGCAGAACAAACATCACAAAGATTAATAATACCCATGTCTTCAGCTCAAGACCCTATTGGGACAAATGGCTGCAGGTGCAGCTTTATTCAGACGACGCTCTGCTCTGAGCCAGGATGATAATGATGATGATGATGTCACTTTATGGCTCAGACTTGCTTCTCCATCACTGTTAGCCTTTCTACCATGAAGTAGGTCTTATTGATAAATTGTCTGGGATGAAAAGGTCTTAAATGAGAAAAAATGTTTATCTTTATTTTTTCCAAATCTAGTTAAGAGGGATCTAGTTTGCTTGGAAGGACATCAGGACTGATCTGATCTCAAATTGGAGATATTTATTCAGCATGTTGGATTGTTTTGGTGGAAAGAAAGCGAAACAGAAGCATAAAGGGGACTATAAATCGCAGACGCCTGCCAAGGCAAACCAGAAAGGCCATCAGATGTCAGGGACTTCTTTTTGTGTTGTTTTCCTCTCAGTTAAAAATAGTCCAAAAGCAATTGCTTCTTCCTCGTCAGACATGTTTGTTTACTCTGAACTCGTGTTTGATCCTGAGAGGTTTTATGAGATTTCCAGTCTGACATTTGAATATTGGCCCGGTGTTTCGTCTATGCCATGTGGCTCATCACCGCAAACTGTACGATCAAATCTGTCATATAAACGATTTGCTTTGAAAATCAACAACCTCAGAACCTTGCAATGTGAACGAGGCATTATGATTACATTAAAGCTGAATTTTTTTTCTTTCGAACACTCCTATTTTTAAACGGGAACTTGTACCTGCTTCACTTTGACAATTTATTTCTTCATGTACTTTTACATTCGTGTCAAACTTCTTGCGACAACATCCCTATTTTTGGTCAAAAAGAGATCTTTGGACTTCCTGGCTAAATGTTAAATCTTGGTTTAGTTTTTTTTTTGGTTGGGTCAATTTTTAGTGCAGATGTTTAATAGTCTGTTGTGGTAAAATCTCAAACATTCCTCACTTTTGGACAGAAAGCGTAAAAACCTGATTTTAGAGAATAAACCACAGACGCAACAGTTGTGCAAGAGCTGTTCATCGCTTTCAGGCATCACTACTGGAAAAGATTGTGCACAGTGCAGCAGAAATGGTGCAATTCTGCATTCGCAATTATAACCCAACAGCTCTAAATTAACGGCTTTACAGCTAGAAGGATGTCTGCTCAAATTTACGAGCAAGCTGAGTTAAATACGGAAGTTAGAGACTGAATGTGAAATTGAAGGGCTTAAGATTTCATCACATCTATAGTTTGCATCCAGGAATATGGTGTGAGTATCTTTTCAATGCTCAGATGATTCTGGAATTTAGAAATCAATCAAATTTTTACACACTTGTAAAGAACAAGAGATGCAGTCTGCAGAGGATGAGGTGATTTGTTGGTTTTTCTCTGCTTGCACAACAGCAGACAAGAGGACTACCTTGTTGGGCAGAAGCTGGACCAACCCTTCCACCACTGGGATGAGAGCAGCTGCAGCCACCGCCCTGACATCATCATCCAGGTCCTGCAGGCCTTCGGTTATTGCAGGCAGCACCCGGGGAAGCAGGACGGAGATCAGGTCCTGGAAACACAAGATTTTAAAAAAGGTATGAAAACAGAATGTCTGATAGTAGATTCACATGTTATGCACATGCAAAGGAATTACAGAAAATAAAAACAACTTTGATACCTGTCGGACTGCCAAGGCATATTTGATCCCCAACAGGCCTCCATGCCGGACCTCCCATTGGTCCTCCTTCAGCAGCTTCAGCAGGACGTCCACCGTCATGGCAACGCTGTTTTCACTCATGTGAAGAAGAGCGACGCCGAGCGTCTGGGCACACGTCTCTCTGACAGGAGCCACCACCTGCCCAAACACACCAAAACGGGTCAGCAGGCGTGCACTGCAAAAATACAACATCTCACCAACACATGTTAATTTATTTTCTAGAGAAAATGATTTAATACACTTGAAACAAGACAAAACTCACCTTTTAACAAGACATAAACGCTTGATTTAAGTCAATAATTTCCTAATATTTATTTAAAAAGTTCCATTAAATGGAACTTTTAATGGAAGTTCCATTAAAAGACAATGGAAGTTGTCTTATAACAAGACATTTTTCACATGTTATAAGTAGAAAAATCTAAAGGAACAAGTAGTTTTTTTTTTTTGTCAATATAGTATTATAAAATTTATAATATTAAGGAATTATAAACTTAAAAAGCAGTCCTATACTTTGCTGGAAAATTACTGATTCAAACAGAATAAGAAATTTGCGCTATGCCCGTCGTAATAATAACTTTTGCTGGACAACAAATTGTCCCAGACGTTATTGTGACAAACGACAATATTGTTGTTTTGAGACCAATTTTAAGAACTGTAATGGTAACAGCAAAATGAAAATGCAAGAACATTTTCATTTATCCAATGAACATTTAACACTGGAACAGAAAGACATTTCAAATATCCTGAATAAACAAATTAACAGAGATTGAATTATAAAGTCTCTGTACACAAAACTGTCCTTCCAAAAAGGCATTGGTTAAATGTAATGCACCAGACTGAAGACTTTATCATCCGGTTTTTGGAAGAAAGAAAGAAAGAAAAGGGAAAAACGATAAATCATGCAAATGGTAATTATTTACAGCATTTATTGTAACAACGTGTCTCATTTGCACAATAAACTAGATCAAAACTAATATTTATTGTTTTTGCAGAGCATGAATGCTGTATGAAACTTGAAAATATTACCTCATCAGATACAAAGTCCCCAAAGCGGTCCAAAGCAAACACACAGAGGAGACGGATGACCAGGTCCTCGATCCACTCCTGATGTTGTCGCAACATCTGATAAAAACAAAAATCACTAATATTGTAACTATTTTCTGTTTGGGAGGGAGAAGAAAAAAAGAGCTTCATGTTTGATTAAAACTCACCTGTTCTGCAGAGCTTCCAACCAGTTTCCCACCACCAGAACCATGAGACTTCAGGATTTCTCTGAGGCCTGTGCCCGCACCATGACGAACCTGACAACCACATAAAACGACTTCTTATTTTAAAGTCGCATTTAAAAAAGATTTAAAAATGTCCACAGTGATAAAAAGGTTGGGCACCACTGAACTAAACTAAGAAGAAAAACTTTACAATGCAAGTTTTGCATGAAGCTGATATTTTCATATTGCTTATACTCTCCAAAAGGTAACAGATAACTGGTTCTATTTTAATTGGAGTAAAGGAAACTAAATAGAAATGCACAAACAAATGAGAAAACCGCATCACTTTCCTTCCATTTAACCATTTTTACCACACATAACATATTGAAGTTCAGAAACTGTAACTTTCTAGATGTCAAAACTTTTTCAGGGGAATCAGAAAGTTATCTCACCTCCCACGATGGGTTGAAGAGGTCGTTACAAAGCTCTTCACAGAAGCTCTCCAACGGCCACTCGTGTGACTGAAAAGACAGTATTTAAACGTCACATTTAAAGTAAAGAATTAGGATTCATAAACATGTTTATTTATAATTTCATACCTCCTCTAAAAGACCGGAGTTGTCTGGAACGTTGTCAATTAAAACCTTATGTTCTGTTGCCGGCTGGTCGATTACGACGTTGGTCGTTTTCCTCCGTTTCTCCTCAGGTTCACCTTCTAAGCTGTCATTGCTAACATTGAATAAAATAGTTCAGACACTTAACAGAAGCTCAACACAAGAATCAACAGAACAGAAGCATGAATGGGCGACTAACTCCACCTCTTCTCATTAGGATCCACGTCTCTGGATTTTTGTTTTGCCACGAGTTTAGCCAATCTTTTGGCTTTGTTCTTCTGACGGCTGCTCATGCCGGGCCGGAACTCCGAGTCGATCAATTCAGCAGCTTGAATAGTCTGAACAGAAAACAAAACAAGTATTGGATGTTGGCGCATAAGGAGGAAACAATAAACAACTAAATAAACAAATGAATTATGTGCTAATGATATGGGTGATTTAATGTTTATGTTGCTCTACTAAAAAACTAAAAAATGCTGGTAATGATCAAGTTTCAAAGAGTTACAGAAGACACCTGCTTTTTTCTCTTAAATGTAACTCCAAATTGTTCACTGAAAACTTATGGATTTTTTTGTAAAGAAAATCAAAATTATTTGAAAGAAAATGCAGCTGGAGAAGCTTCTTGTCATACTATTGGCTGGCAGAGATGAGGAAAACTGTGGATTTATCTTCAACAGAAGAGCTAAGATGATTTCCACTGTGCACATTAATGGATATCATGGTCTATTTGATGTTTGAATTATTAAATTGGACAAATTTAAGCGAGAGTAGTGGTCCCAAACTTCTGTGGACACAGGAGGTCTACTATATTTTCATCATGTGTGACAAATAATGAGTAAATATAGAAACAGCTGGTAAAGATTAGCTTTGAAAATATGCAAATTAGCACCACATAACATTAGAAAAAATGCCTTGTGATGGCAAAAACATTACATGCACTCAAAAAATACTTAATAGTGAGCGTACTTCAAATAGAAAAACCCTCCCACAAACTAGAGCTGCCACACAAAGAAATAATACTGTCTATCTCAACTTTACAGAGCAGCTTGCACTAAACATTTTGCAGGCCATTTCCAGTGTCAGGTATTCCTGCTTTGCTTATCAGTAACATATTTGGCTGGTTGTAAGGAAACCAAATGCCCTCAATGCTCATGTAGAAGATATTGTGTAAAAAAAAAAAAAGAAATTATGAAGCCAAGTTTCTGGAGAAATTTGAGTCAGTTATAATCATTACTATTACTGCAATTTTCAGCGTCAGCATCTGGTTTACATTCAAAGTCTTTGTGGAGGCGTGTCACATTGAAGCGTTTTGAGCGTCAACAAATCAGAAAAAATATGCTATGTGGCATAGCGGTGCATTTTCCAACGGGATCTCAGACAAACAAATAAACAAAAATAATCTATGGAGGATAAACCAATTGTCGCCATTTCCTCTCGTCATTCGATGTGAAAGTTCCAAATAGGTCAAATGATGTACATTTGACCCAAACACTGACCACGTGGTTGCGGGAGCTGCAGCCAGCTGTAGCTCTGCATCCTTGGGCTTTAAAGCCGCTGGGATGGCAGGAATAGTCCAGGTCCTCATCGTTGAACAGCTCGTCTGTGTCCATTCCTATAGCAGCTCCCATATCCAGACCCAGCTTCTTCTGGAGCAACTTCCTCTGACGAGCCAGACGCTCCTTAGGATCCATCTCACCTGACAGATTTTAAAAGAAACAATGAGACTGTTGGTGTGTGAACAGCGGATCATTCAGAAGGAACACCATTAAGTTAATGTCTAACTGAAGGTTTTCTACAGGAAATATGATCCAAAGGAAACAGCAGATGACTGAACAAAATTAAACTTTTCTCTCCTTTTTTACCTTTAAACCTTTCCCCCCAAGATACATCATAATTATTTTTTATGGTTTCGGTTGACTGTTTTTATTTTTGGTGGTTGTGTTTTATTTCAAATATCTTCCAGTTCCAGTGTTGTGTGCAAAATTTTAGAGAGAGAAGAGGGTTAACTTGTATTTTTATGCCATTATCAATATATTGCTTGAAAATTATAAAAAAATTTAATTTTATTGTTTATTGCAATAATTTCTGGAACAATTCATCATCTTACAAAATTAGTTACTGTGACAGGAACACAAAACTTTTCAGGCAAATATAAAAATTATCAATAGTTTTATAATAAATCATAGTTTTTGTATTATTGCAGCACTGCTGAATCATAGCGAAAGCTGTGATGTTCCACTTGAAGATAAATCTGTTGAGTTTCAAACAACTGAGTGACACTGTCAAACAGAACGCATTAAAAAAAATTAAATAAATAAAAATGAAACGACCAGCAGACAAGAAGACCTAAAGTAAAATGTCCTGCATGAGATAAGGTCAGCTTTTCCTATTCAAATCACATTCAAATGCAGCAGAGTGGCCTGGTTGGCCACTGACAGATAACATGATCATTTTCTCTACAGACGTGGCGTCACATTTCAGAAAACAAACCTTTAAAATTAAAATTAAAAAAGAAAAACTGAACAGGTGTGGTTTTAGGAAAGAAAAATCAAGTTTCATGCAGTTACCAACATGTCTGTACAAACCAGTTTTGTCTTCCTGCAGCTCAAACTCGGCTCCTGCAGATCCGAGCAGCGATGCGCCATGCCTGAGCAGGCGGGAGATGTCAAAATGGTAAAAATTCAACCGGTCACAGGACGAGTCCTCTGGAGACAGGTCTTCACGGGACTCTGGAGGTAAGCAAAGAGTCCAGAAACAACTTCATTTTCTCCCCAACTGCTTCATAAACACCTGGAAATGTTTAGATTAACGCTTTGGAAATGACAAATGGTTTGGCATCTCTGTTATAACTCATGTTGTCGAACTCATTTTCATTTTGAGCCAAATCAAAAATCTGAATGTTCTTAAAGGGCCGGTTGTACCAGAATGTATTGATAAAACCCACTAAACTGTTAAAATATCAATAAATCGCTGTTTGTTTCAGCATTCGCTAAGCGTTTTTATTTTTATTAAATAATATAATTGAATATCTTTTCACACTGGTCAATCCATCTGGGATTTTGTGATTATTTTTGTGTTTTTTGCAATCAAAATCACAGATTTTGTGGCGCTGATTTATAAATATCTGTAAGTAATTTTTACAATATTTGCACTAATGAGTGATGTTAAATGCGACTTTTTATTCATTGCCGTATCGATCACGGACTATGACTTGAGTGAGGTTGAGCAGCCGTTACTTCGACCCAATGTTTTAGCCAATTTTGAGAGAAATTTGCAGTAAAACAAAAGAAAAAAAACAAAACAGTAAAAATGTAAGATTTCTGCAGATTTGTAAAAAAAAACTGGAGGGACCTATTGATGTAATTTGGAGTCTAGATTGCCACAAATTAAATTTGTGTTCAACAAACTGGCTAAAGTGCTGCACCACCATTTTCCAACTACACCATTGGTTGCTGTGACATATGCATTAACTTTGTGTATGAAAATCAAATAGTGTTATTCTGAATCATATGGCTGAATTCTTACCTTCCTTTGGCTTTGGAGCCGGGTTCCACTCAGGAATATTTTTCACAATGGCCTCCACGGCTTGGCCGGCTGCAATTCGAGTGTCCCAACTGGGACTCCGTAGATAGGTAAGCACCTTGAACGATAATTTAAATTAATTTAGTACCGACATAAAGAGCATGGAGAGTGTCTCACACCACACATTTATTTATTTATTTATTTTACACTTTTTCTTGTTAAAAATAACAGATTCAAATCTATTATGTTGGGATTTTAGTGTGTTAGCCAACATATTGGCAACAACAGCAATAAGAAGCAGTTATAAAAGTGGTGCATAATTATGAAATGGAAGCAAAATTACAAATTGGTCATTTAAATAAAAAATTTAAAAAAAGTGTTGCATTTGCTTTCTGCCAGCCTTTATCCTGAGACCACAAAATAAAATTTTGTGCAACCAATTTCCTCTAGAAATTATCTAATCAGTAAGTGAGTGTAATTTAATCTCTGGATACATCCGGTTGTTCTGCAGAGACTTTAGTGGTTTGTTAGTGAACAAACAGCATCATCAAGACCGGGGAACACAGCAGACAGCTTAAGGCTAAAGCTGTGAAGCAGCTTAAAGCAGAATTAGGTTATAAAACAAAATATAACATTTTGAAAAGCTCACTCTATCACCTAAAGATGGACATACTAGACAAATAAAACCCTACCAAGACACATCCAGTGTTTGTTTTGTGTTTTGATGAACAGGATTGTGATATTTTTAAATTGCATATAAGCTAAAAATATTCATTTTGTAATTCTACTTTTTTTTTTTGCCAGAAAGCCTTTAAAAAAATGTTACAGAAAATGCTATTGAGTATTTTTCTTAGTATCAAACATGGTTGAAATGCTAAAAATTGAGAAACTATTGCAAAATTTGAATAACTGATGATTACAGATGCTCTAAATCCAAATGGCCTGAACTTTAGCTGTTGATGGGCAACAATTTTAAGATCCACATCTACAAACCTGACACTTTCTCCATTTTTATTTTTGTCTTTTAATTGTTTAGCAACATACTTTTTCCCCCCCTTCCGATTTGACTATCCTCTACTTTGTGTTGGTCTATTCCTGAAACTCTTAGTGCAGTTTGTGGTTGCAACATGACAAAAATATGAATGAGTTCCAAGTCCTACTCATACTTTCACAAGGAACTGTAATTACATCAGCCAAAGAGAGATGATGGCAAAAACTCTAATCTGCTCAGGAGGATTGCACAATTTAGAAAAATACATCCTGTACTCATCAGATTACTAGTTTATCTACATATGAATTTGTTTTTGGAGCTATGTTAGAAAAACAACAGCAAAAATAACAAATCCTCACCTTTGACAGGAGGTTGTTGAGTTCATGTGGGTGAAGTTTCACCACTTCTCCAAGTTGCTGGGCTGCTGCTTTCCTGGTTACTGGTGTGGTTCCAGTGTCAAGCAAGATAAACAAACGGTCAAGTCTAGGAGAAGTTAGCAAGATAAGAATCCAGATCAATAAACCGTTAAAGGCTGCAAACATGCATGTTGCCATCAGCAAGTTTGTGGTCTCACTGACGCTTCCCTGGCGATTATTACTTCCTAAAACTGTTTTATTTTTCTGTTGCAGGTTAGCAAAATTAACCTGTTATCCTTTTCTCATCCCATTTCTAGTTGCTGCATAGTTTTGATGCAAGTAAATTGTGTTTAATTCAAATGAAGATGATTAGAATGCATTAAATCAACCAAAAGTATATAGATATTAAAGCTAGTGGAAAACGGTAAAACAAATCAAAGACCAGAAATATTTTGAAATCGCAAAGTGAAATTTAAGACATACAAATATAATGAGAAACATATGATCCATGCTACAGTTTCCATTAAAACTGTATTTATTTCTCAACTCTGTTGTAAAATTAATTTAGTCTTTACTCTAAAAATTTTATTGTAGGAAGACTTTTACATTTGAAGGCAGAAAATCCCTAAATTCTACAGTAATAAACATGAACTTTAAGCTGAATAGGATATTTATTGTAGCTCTAAAATAGCACATCAAGATCAATCTAAGAAAGGGTGATTTATTAAATACTCTCTACAGAAAGTATCTAATTTTTAAGTAACAATTTCTATCGAAAGTTATAACACTGTTTTTTTTATATAGGTTGACATGCAATGGTTTTGGAAATGCTGCTGGCACACAAACTACTGCACATGCACAGCAGTAACAAAGTAGATTTAAACAGGTCATAACAGTTTTAGTGCTCCACGGTGCACATATAGTTTTCTATTGGTAGGTACTTTTACTTCTGTCATATGCAAAAGAAAACAATTGAAAAAAAAAACTAAACAGAGAGATAAATACTTAAGCCAGAACAAGTTAGGCAACTGTAATACAAGGTCACCATTTAATGGGCTTAGATTAGTTTTTAATAGGTCGTATAACAACCCTTCGGTTACAAACGTGGGGATAAATTAATTAATGAGCGTGTGCTGCGTTTGCAAATCCTATTAAATCACCCAACTTCACAATAACAGTTCATGTAATACTAAACAACATAAACCCAAGTCAGGATAGAAATCAAGTCCATAAACGTTTGCCAGTAGTTGTGAACTTCAACAAAGTGATCAAATCGTTTGGAACCAAATTGAGGTAACAAGAGTCCCGGTTTGATCGGCCATCGCCACGCTATTCCGCTGCCAATTTAAAGCTACCCAGCGTTAGCACACCAGCTAGCTAATTGTTAAGAAAACTCGGTAGAACAGAACCGAGGCGGTACAGGGACAACTTACCTTGATACAGCCATGATCATCTGTTACAGGAGCTTCAACTTCCCACATTCAGCATTGGTTGTATTCCTTCTTTTCTCTAAGGGTTCCAAAACGGTAGAGGATAGTGGGCGAAGTCATTAGCTAGTTAGCTGCTAGCTGCTAACTAAGGCCCTGCCGGGGCTGTGATCCTCAGCAGCCCAACGGTTCACGAAGACTCCGAGCTCTCACAACCATGTCTTCAAATCCGTCCCTGCGGTCCTTATACTATATATTTCCACAAAATACAGCCTAATGTCACCAAGATAAAGCTCAGTTTAACCTTCAGAACTCGTCGCGGATAAATATTTTAACCTAATAAGGATTAGAGAGTTATTTTGTTGCACACTGAGGGCGACCAAGAAGACTGTTTTTATATGAGGAGCCATCTTGCATTTATTCCTTCCTCCATGGCAGGCGAGGGCTGATTGGCTACAAGCGTTTGGGAGAGCCAATCAGAATGGGTGTTAAAAGAAGAAAAGAATATATGTCAAAAAGAGAAAGAAAACGCTTCATACTTTTTTCTTCTTAAGCGTGGAGCGCCGTGTACATTTCCACTCTCCACGCATGCATTCACCACAAAACACCACAAAACTGCGTCAGCAGTTTTTATGTATGAATAATTACAAATAGCCATCATTATATGACACAAAAATACTTTAAATTAACAATATTAATTAGAATTTTTAAAAAACAGCCTCTTTTAAAACATTTACTGACATCCTTGTTTATTAAGACTTGAGCTGGCCATGGTCCTGAAATAATTTAAAACGATAAGCCATGTTTTATATGTAGTTCATCTATTGGACAAGTGAGTTTTTCTTTGTGCTTTTCTATATTTTTACTTTTTCTTTGATAAATTGTCATAAATTCAAGATAAAATCTAACCACAGATGAATAAGCATCAACGGCTGTATACATCACACAAGGGGACTTCTCAAAAAGCCCTTTGTATTTCACATTTAATTAAAAATCAAGTATACTTTATTATTCAAAGATGGAATTTAAAAGTTGCTTTAACTCATATTATGTATTTTTCTTCTAAGAGTTTTTGTAGATGTTGACTGTGCGTAAGAAGGGTATTCTGTAGCAGTCTGTATTACAGCACATTTAAGGAATCCTCTGACTGAAGATATTTTTTATGTATAAGAGTCAAATAGAGATAATGTCAATAACTTTTGTTATTTTCCAGATATTACATTGTAGTTCACATAACAGAACAATCCTTTTTTATGTCTTTGAAGCATCTCTATATTTATATTTTTAATAGTTTTTACAAATTTATTTGTTTTTCGTGTTAAGTAACTATTGTTTTCTTGTTCTGCTACACATTTTTTTAAGCAAAACTAAAAAAATAAATAAAGTGATAAAGAAACATGTATATATAGTCAGTGAACAGAAGCTGCACTTTTTGGTTTTATACAATTGAATGTCTTAAATTGATATTTTAGAGTTTAATATTAGAAGACATCAGTAGAATTTATAATTATTTAAAAATATACCTATTGTTTTCCATAAATCTGTGATATGATTATGATACTTTGCATCAGCTGAACATGTAGATAGCATTTACAGTTTCTTTTGCAGCAAAACTATTTTTAGCTGCCTTTTACAATTCTGTCAATTTCTCTCCCAAAGGGAACACTTTGAACGTTTTTTTCTCTTCATGATGTGTTTTCAAATTGTTTCCATGTCAACCAGGCTTTTCTTAGTTTCAGTCCTTTTAGCTGCAGTTTTGGATCTGCAAATCCTCCAAAGTATTAAGATTCACTTGAGGAATATTCAGTCCAACAGAACAGAGTTCCTGCGATCTGAAAGGATTTTATCACATTACGAACATCCTGTCTTTATTCGTCATTTTTGCTTATGAAACATTGTTATGCAATCTCTAAAATAAGCTCAGGGCAGGGTAGTTTGGATTAAAACAGAATGTGTCCACACATGTAAATGTCAGTAAGTTATATTCAACTTAATCTACTCTAAATGTATTCTTTTTTTGTATTTTTGATTTGTTATTAAACTTTTTATGACACTCTTCAAACACCACAGTCACAAACAGGTTTGTGTTTTTTATTCTGCATTGTCAATTCAGTCTTATTTAGTTTAATGTATTGCAGCTTATTTATGTCAGACCAATTTATAATCAGTCTCTTTGCTACTTCATGTTGTCAGATATTCTATTTAAGTGTTTCTGAAAATACTGAAATTAAAGCAAAGAAAAGAACCAACAATGTGTATTTGAGGTAATTTTGTAATTTAACATGACGAGCAACAATAGTTTGGGTTCTGATTGCTTTTTTCCCTTGATAAAATGAGTCATTACTTGAAAGCTGCTTGTTTTTATTTACATTTTTTTCTGATATTCATCAGAAACCTTTCTGATTATTGTTCTGAGATTAAATCAGGGAAACCAAAGAGAATTATTACATTTTGATTTCTTTCAGCATAATCTTTAAATAGTTATTGTTGTTCTGATAATTTTTTTTTGTTCATATTTGACCTAAAAGTGTTTTTTTTTCTCAACATTCGTGCCACTGTGCCCTGCTGTTTTGTGGGTTCAGAGTTGAAACCAGAAAAATATTTTCTGGGTTTATTTTCTGCTGATAATGAAAGAGACAACCATGCAGGACTCATGTTATTATAGATTTAGTTAAAAAAGCTCTGGTTGTCTCCGTTCACGCAGAGAACCAGATGGGTGAGAGGGCTGCCGGGTTTTTCCACCCAGAACAACGAGGCAGAAATTAAAAATTAAGAGGAAGTCACTGACTGTCATTTTCTTTACTTCCTCACTCCTGAATCTTCTCAGGCAATTATCTAGTGATTGCAGTATATTTATATGTCAGGTCAAAGTTTAACATTTTAATCAATTTTTGCAGGACCTAAACCTAATTGTTTCACAACATTGAAAAATACAAACTATTCCTCCTCTGTTTTTAATCTTTACAGGGTTCCGATCTGGAAACTCAAAAAAAAGGATGTTTTGTCATTCCTGGCCATATTTTTGGTTAATTTTCCTACTAATAGAACAAAAATTGACCCATTTTCTGTTTTTCCATAGATGCCACCTGACTTTCATTCAAAATGTCGTCATATTTTAACTTTACCAACTTGTTTTTGTTCTGACTGGAAAACAAATTAGCAATTTGGAGCGGGCCAGGCGGAGTCCTAACGTGAACCCGACAGAGAATCCATGGAGGAAGATAAAGATTATAACTTCAGACACTGCAAAAACAAAAACTCTCACCAAGTATTTTTGGTCCAGTTTCTAGTGCAAATATCTCACTACACTTTAAATAAAACAAAACTAACTTACAAGTAACTTTTTTAGTAAGATATAGAGGCTTGTTTTAAATAAATAATTCCGCAATATTGATGAAAAACTGCACGTTCTACTGGGGCTGTCACCTAGCAACGCTGGTCAAGCCCAGCCTGTCTCCTAGCAACGCCAGTCAAGCCCAGCCCATCACTTCATATTTACACCCCAGGAGAAACAGGAAGCCACAGTTTACAGAATGAAAGTTTTTAAATAATTTGATTGTATTTAAAAAGAGAAAAATACAAAAGTTCAGTTCCCACTGAATGCTAGTATTTAACTCAAAGGTTTTGATTAGTTTCAGTTAAAGTGGGAAGTGACGCTACTAAATATCAGTTATTATTTACATATATACTCACCAGGAGTCAGAGTTGGGTAGCAACTAGTTGCATTTAATTAATTACATTTACTTGAGTGACTTTTTTGAAGAAAAAAAAAAAACTTTTAGGAGTTTTTTTTTTTTTTTTACTATACTGTACTTTTTGTTTTTACTTGAGTAATTTTATTATGAAGTATTTCTACTCTTGAGTATCATTTCTGAATTTTCTACCCACTAAATCAAAAACAAACATGTTTCAACCTTACATTCACCAGACATGGACACACACCTGCAGTTCTGGTTAAACTTTCATAAGTTTTTTTATTGAAATAAACTGATTTGGAAACATTTTCTTTTGCCTGATTTTGTTATTTCTTGTTACTTATATGAATTATTGTCATTGTGGTTCTTAAAATGTCAAAATTTCCACTTTTTAAAATATGAAATGATTGATAATTTGATCAGTTACTCTGTACTTCAGCAGACTTTTTTACCAAATACTTTTTTACTTTTATTTGAGTGATTTCTTGGACTTTCTTACTTTGTACTTGAATAAAAATATGTTGAAGTACTGCTAATCTTACTTAAGTGTTTTAGTACTCATACAGACCAATACAGAGGGTAAATATGGTAAATCTGCTTCATTCTGCTTTTCTCTGTACAGGAAATCTCATCATAACAAGCAGGACCCAGGAATCCATTAGAGGTTTTTACTCACCACATTGTTTTAGTGACGGGAACTCATTTCAGTTCAGTCTCCTTTGAGATTTTCATTCAGAAACAATCAGTCTATTCAAAAACAAACTGACTAAGAGTTTGAAAAAAATGGCAGCGTGTGCTTCACGCCTTAACAAAGAAAAACACATATTTAGTGTTTGTTTTAGCTGAACTTTAAATGATTGGTCTGTTTTTACGTCTCCAGGGTCAGTTTCTTTTGAGGAGTTTCAATGAAATATATTTGTCTCTGAAAAATCTGCAGAATGAGCAAAAAGATTGATGGTTGAGGGTTTTTTTTATTTCTCATTCTTAGGTCTGAGATGGCCAAGATTTCTTGGCACACAAGACAAATGCTGCCCTCTGCTGGCTGTCAGGAGTCACTTCACCTCACATGCAAAACATGCAGAAGTTTTCGCATTTATTTGCACATTTGTTACCTTACAGGGGCGCCGCCAGGAATCTTGAGCCCCATGACAAAAACTTAAATTGGGCCCCCCAACGCAGCTGCTGTTACAATTTCTTGAGTCTATCTGACCATCAAGAGTCACAATTTTAAAGGCTTGCAACTGCCTTGCTTTCTTTGGTGCAATACTGATAACCAGCACCATATTTACTGCTTGTGAATTTTACATCCAACAGTCCACATACAGTATGCAAGTAGGTTGCTTATATTTTTTCTATTAGTTTTAGATTACTGAAATGTCTCTCCCCACAAGCAACAGTCAAAAGCAACGTGCAAAAACCACATTAAGCAATCCAGACTTCTAAAAAAAAAATGCTATGTTGTTGCATTTTATTCAAGCTGCAGTATATAACTTTAATAAAAAATATTTTCACCGTATTTATTAAACCTGTCACCATGTCGTGAAAGTTTGTTATGAGACAGATAATCTGTGAAAACAATCAATCTCCTCCACCCCGTCCCTGAATTACTAGCTAAAGTAATGCAACAGTCCTGCCAAAATAACCAATCAGAACCAGGAGGAGGGTCTTAGCGCTGTCAATCAACTCATTCACTCACTGCTAAATGTGCTAATGGCTGATAATCTCACAGTCTACTCACCTCTGGAATTTTAGGTAGTGGGAAAATAAAGCATGTTTGGGTTTTTATTTTGTTTTTTTCTCATGTTTGTTACATATTAATTGTAACAAACATGCAATAATAAAGGACATTTGCTAGAAAAAAAAGTCAAATATTTAGATTAATATCAGATTTTTTTTTTTTTTTTACAAAAAAAACTTGTATTTTTAAATTTTATTTCAAATGTCTGAAATTTTCTTCGATGGCCGAAATACACCGTTGTAAAAATAAACACTTTCAAGTTTTGGATCTACAATAAACACCGATCTACTTTATTTGCTAGATTTTAGTTTTTTATTTTTGGAAATAAAGGAACAGACTCAGTGTTGCAGTCATCCATTCTTAAGGATTTTTATACAGTGAACCTGACAGAATTTCAAATTGTAATGTTTTCCCTCCTGAACCGGATCATTAACACAAGTTTGCGTTTTATTTAAAAGGATTATAGAAGCTGCCTGAAATCCAGGGGATCATTTTCACGTGCTGCAGCATCTACCATCACAGTTCTTGACATTTGCCCAAACAACTAGAGAAAGAAAACTTAAAAAAGAACAACAACAACACAACAGAAACTCTTAAGGTAAACCACAAATCCCCCGTTTTGGCTACTGGTGTTTTAACTTTCAACACAGGGTAATTAATACTTCAGGTTGGCATAAAATAAACACAAGGCTTTTTGGTCTGCAGCAGTGATACTAGCAGAGATTGGTGCAAAACAGCGCATCGACATTCACTCTGTATCTCAAACATTAAGAAAAAAAAAATCCTCATGTATTGCACACTGAACGGCTCAAAGTGCTGCACAAATCTTATGAAGTCTCTGGAAATTAAAAACAACATTCCGTACGTTCAAACGATCGCGTCTGGTTCTCTGCCAAAATGACGATCATCTGTCGAAGCACGGCGCCTGGTAGCTGTAGTGCCTGCTGACCGGGTACGCCCGGCTGGGAACGCTGGGCTTCGGGTCCAGATAGGCAGCGGAGGCTTGTGTGTCGCTCTGCTGGGGGCCGCCGGGGCCCTGCGGGAACGATGCAGACCTGTGGCCTGCCTGTGGGGCTTTCTGAGCGAACTGCATGGAGGGCAGCTGCAGGAACTGCGACACAGCAGCTGGCTGGCCTGAACTGTGGAGCAGCGCCTGGCTCTGCTGCTGCTGCTCAAGGCATTGATGCTTACTGGCTGCTTTCACATCACTGTCATGAGCCCTGGAAAAAAACAATGTTATATTTATAATCCTGTAATTGCATAAATAAAACCCTTGAGTGAGTAGTTTAGTTTTGCAAGTGATTCTGTTTATACTACAGAAGCTGAGAAAGGACATTTTCTGCATACTTTTCTTACAGATAATTTTCTGGCAATAAAGTCATTTCCTGATGGTTTTTTTGAAAGAAGAAGTAAATTTCCTGTTTTCCGCAAATACTTTCTCAGTAAGAAATTAATTTTCTTATGGTTTTCTAGATTTAACGAGTTAACTTCCTGTTGTCAGCTTGTACTTTTTCCCAATGGTTCCTCTAAGTAAGTTATTCTCCAGATTGTTTTTAAGATAACGTGTCAATTATACGCTTTTAACATAAACTCTTTTCCTGAAAGTTTTCTTAAAATTAATTTCTTTTAGTTTTCTTGCTATAAGTTAACTTCCTATTTTTGGTATAAATATTTTCCAAATTATTTTGTAGCAATGACGAGTTAATGTCCTATTTTCCACATGCACTCCCCCCCCAAGGATTTGCTTAAAGAAATTAATTTTTTCATGGTTTTCTCAAGAGAACTAGTAAATTTTTTGTTTTAAAACGTTATTTTTTTTTTTTTATCATTTTAGTAGTTTTCCAAGAACACATACAGACATTGAACAGTTAGACCCCCCTCTAACAAAAACTAGTAAATTTTTTGTTTTCTTTTTATCCTTCTTCCCAATAGTTTTCGCAAGATTAATTCATTTTCCGATTATTTTCTTGAGTTAACGAGTAAAATGTCTGTTTTCCACAAATACTCTTTTCCTAAGGTTTTCTTGAGATTACAAGTTAACGTCCCATTTTTCAAAAAAAACATTTTCTCTTTAGATTTCTCGAGCTAATAAATCCATGTTGTTGAGATAACGGGTAAATTTTCCGTTTTCCTCATATACTTTTCCCCAATGGTTTCTCTAGATAAGGAGTTAAAAATATCCCAAGTTAATTTCCATCAGGATCTGAGCTGCTGCTCAGGTGAGCCAGCAGAACATAAATAAATCCTTCTCTGTTCAAATGTTCAATTGTCAAAACATTGAAACTCGTATATTTTCAGTTATTCACTCCTTTGTCTCTCTCACATGAGCAGCTTCTCCACGCAGGGTGTGAGGTTCTCCCAGGCGTAGCCGGTGAGGCGCTGCAGGCGGGCCGGCCAGCTGGGAGAAAGATGGAGGATGAGGCGGGACGCCGCCACGCAGGCAGCAGCCACCAGCGACGGAGCAAAGCACAAAAAGATGTGATCTATGGAAAGTTACATAAAAACAAACCACAAAACAGAGGAAGAAATGCAGCTGATGAAACAAAAGTGTCCATTATTATACCTTTTATGTCAGTAATTTTCTCCAGACTCAAAATTCCAGTTTTATCTGTAATTTTATAGAAGAGTTTAAAAACATAAATACAGAAATTTACAGCAGATACAGAAGGGAGGAAGGAAGGGGAGGAATAAGGATGAAAGGAGGGAAACATGGACAAAAAGAGGGAGGAAAAACCTAAAGAAAGAAATGAAGGAAGAAAGGTAGGAAGGGAAGGAGGAAGGAATGAATGAAAGAAAGAAGCAAAGACGGTAAGGACAGAAAAAAGAAGGTAGGAAGGAAGGAGGGAAGAGAGAAAGGATGGAAGGAAAAAAGGAGGGAAGAAAGGAAAGAAAGACAGAAAAACAGAGAGAGAGAAATAAACTTGTTCCATTTGTCCCTAAAATAAAACTTCAACACACAGAAACAAATTCTCTGATTTCCTTCGCCTAACCTTCACCAGCGCACCTTGCAAGGAGACTTCCAGGAAATAGTCTGTGTACTTGGCCATGTACAGCTTGGTCTTCTCCAGACTCGCCATGGGCCAGCCGTCGTGCAGATCTCCGTCCAGGACGCCGACGGACAAGCAGTAATCAATGAAGTGAGCTGCGGTGGGAAGGTACAGGTTCCAGCTGAACGTTTCCAGCAGCAGCAGCTCCATGTGGAGCAAACTCTGCTTGGTCAGGACCAGGTTCATGGAGCTCATGCAGCCCAGGTTGTTCAGGGTCTCCAGCTTTGGCACGCGGTCCTCCCTGTCCTCAAATTTACCTGAGTCAACCGAGACAAAGTTAGCCACATCAATAAACCGCTCAACAAGTTATAAACTGTGTATGGTGATCTGACAGAGCATCTGAACTGAGAGGTCACAGATACACTTACTAGCCAGCAGGAGACAGGAAAGAGAGACCAAGTGAAGCTGCTGCATGGTGACGTCGTAGCGGTCCATGAAGAGGTCCAGCAGGTAGATGGCCAGGTGTCTGGCCGCGGGGCAAAGGCAGAAGCGGTTGCAGATGATGGCGATGAGGTCTGCAAAGTATCGCCTGAGGTTCAGCTGAGGAGACTGGCCTTTGTAGGACGGCAGTTTGAGCTCCTGTTCCAGAATCACAACAATAATAAACTGTATTTACAACACAGACACGAAGTACGACTCAAATGTAAATATTCGCTGTTCGCATCTGTAGTCCCTTAACCAATTACCAAAATCGATATACAATTTAATAATGAAATACAACGCAAAGTAAAACACAAATAATCCGTAGAGATCTAGCATAAGATTATGACCACTGACCTTTAAACTGCATAACTGCAGATGTTTACAGTTGTTATACTGCAAAACACTGAAATTTAAATATCTTAAACTAAGGATATTTATGCTTGTTTTCTTTCTGAGTACATCATTTTTCTCACAAAGAGGTTTTTATGTTAAAATATTTTGGGTTTTCGTACTTAATTGTTAAAGCTTGATAGCAACAAATCAGTTTCTTTCAATATAAAACTGAGGAAACTTTAACAAAAACTTTAACAAGTGTGTGCCTGTGTCTACACAAACATGTTTTTGGTACAAACATGTTTGTTTTTCCAGTCAGTTGGTGGAGAATCCAGAAGGTCTACTCCAGTAAAAGTAGAAATACTTCATAATAAAATTACTCACGTAAAAGTAAAAAGTACAGCATAGTAAAAATATTCCTAAAAGCACTTTAAAAAACTAAAATAAATGTAACTGAATAAATGTAACTAATTACTACTGAAATCCGAAAACAATAAATATCTTGTTGTTGAGATCATATGTCTATTTATTCTATAATTGACCAGTAAAAATGATTATTGAATTGAAAATGTTGCTTAGTTTGTTGATATATAGTTGGATTAATTAACCCTAGTTAATTAAAAAAAATTAATCAAGTCCCACCAATAATTAAAAGCATAAAAAACAGGAAAGCAAGAATCAAACAGTGGTGGAAAGTGACAGATTCGATGCATTCGATCCTGGTATGTATTGTCCAATATCTACCAAAGGAAGCAGTGGTGCAAAACTCACTGATGCAGATGAAGGTTTAATGCTGGTTCTGATGAAGCGGTGTCAGAATGAAAAGTGCATTCCAGTTTGTTGCTTATTGGTTCACCAGTCAGGGTTACGATGCTGACCACCAACATTGGGAAACCGAGCATCAAAATTGCAACAGAAGATTGGCTCCCAAGAATGGTTGCTTACCTGGTGAACCAACAGAACCATGATGCATGATGGGAAAAACATCATCTAGCTAAGGTAGTCGGTTGCTTTATGGAGGCTACTTTTGACAAATATTACCAACATGATCTTTGCTACAACCGTTCATGGAGGCAGTTGAGTGCAAGATTTTTTAGCAGCATACTATAATTAATGTATTCTAGTTTAGTTTACAAACAAACCTACCAGATCAAAAAATCAATCAAAAACATCAGATCAATGGAGGCTCCAACTCACAACTTTCAGGAGTGGAATCAACAAGTCAGGGCAGAAACAAAGCTAATAGGTAGAGTTGGGTAAATGTAATTCAATTGCATTCACTTTATTTATTTTTTTGAAAAAGTTTACGTTTAGGAGAATATTTACTATTTTGTACTTTTTATTTTTACTCGAGTAATTCTATTATGAAGTATTTCTACTCTTACTTGAATAAACTGCCTGTATTTTCTTCCCACTGGATGAAGAACAAACATGTTTTAACCAGAAACTGACAGACACAGACACGCACCGGCAGTTTCTGTTAAAGTTTTATAAGAGTTTTATTGAAAAAAACTGATTTGGAAAAATTTTCTTTTGCCTGGTATTGTTATTTTTTGTTACGTATATAAATTACTGTCATTTTGGTCCTTAAAATACCAAAATTTCCACTTGATTTTACATTTTAGTCCATCTGATGCTGTAATTTTTAAATATAAGATGATTGACAATTTGATCAGATACTCACTACTTGAGTAAAGTATTCTTACCAAATACTTTTTTACTCTTGAATAATACCTTTTACTTGAGTAAAAGTACGTTTAAGTAGTTACTTGAGTGCAGTAGTTGTGGTCATAATGGGATGCCTGACTGGTAAAACATCTGTAACGTACAGGATGAGCACAAGCTATCAAAAACAATATAGATGCACTGAAATTGTTAATTATTTTCTCTCCACTGTGGCTCCATTTGATGGTCAACCGCCCTCACTTTGCATCTGAGCGCCTGGTAAATATCTGCAGCAAGTTGTCCCTTCCACCATTGGTCCTCTAGCTCCATATAAGACGGTGCTTTGAAAACCTCTGGAAGTCAAAACAAAGTCAAAGTGATTAGCACACTCATACTGGGTGCTGAAGATGCGCTCTCAACGTTTAAAACGTAACGTTTTGCACGCAGGATTTCAACCACACGCATCGATTGGCGATCCCGTGGGTGTCATAACTCAGTCAGCTTTTCCAATCCGTGACATGGAAATGAATGATCGGTGCAGACTCACCCAATGCGCAGGTTCACTGGAGTAAAAGTGCAGTTCAGACTAGCCGATGCTTTGCTTGGTCTCGTTGTTTTAGGCTCGCAGGCGGCAGGAACACGAGTTCTCCAAACTGCACAGGTGCGTTCAAGTGCTGCTCGAAAAAGCGCAACGCTCCATGGCTTGTCAATCAGAACAACCGACCAGAGAAACGCAATGACGTCAGAGAAATGGGGTTCGGGAAAGAGAAATAAGCATCAAAATGTGAATGAGCCACTTTTAAAGTCTTCATCTTTTTATACCCGTTATTTGATTGTGGCATCTTTACATTTTAGTTAGCACTTGAAAGCATCACGACCAACTACGGCCCCATAAATTAATGGGTAGTTTTGTAATTGGGCGTTTATGGGGTGTAAAGTTACATTGTCCAAAATTACCAGCAGTAATATGGGTTGCTGTCATAAGGGAAAAACAAAATGGGATTCATTATTCACAGTGATACTTTCACTATGTCATTAATTTAATCATAAATGACTAAATATTTAATTGGCGAGTTAAATATTTAGTTTGAGAATAAATAAATAAATAGATTGCCTACTAAATAATCAGCTTTATCTAAACATTTATATATAAAATTTAGCTTCAAACTACAGCTCCAAACGAAATATTTACCATATAACTGTTTAGCTTGAAGCTGAGCAGTTATCTAAAATAATTAGGTAGCAGCTAAGTAGCAGCTTTCACAACTAAATATTTACATAATAAGCTAATATTTAGCTTGAAACTGTGCTTTAGAATTAAAAATTTAACTTCAAGCTAAATAGCTTAATAGATATATTGAATGATTACATACAATCTTACCAATAAGCAGAAGTGGACTACCAAAATAAAAGCTGGCTCTGGTGAACTTGCATAGTAAAACTTTTTCTCTTCAGCTGTTGCTCTTGTCTCCTCTTCTTTATTGTTCCCTCTCCCCTCGACATGAACAACATCTCAGCTTAAAATGGTGAGCCATTAGAATGGTAATTCGTATTTTTATCAATGAGCTCACCAGCAGGAGATGATGTGGAGGTTCTCAAGGCCCAGCTTTTACTTTCAGGTTTCAAACTGGTCATTAGCAAGGATTTACGTTGGAATTAAATATTTACTTAGAAACTGTTACATTTATATGTTTTTTCCTCTTATGATAGGCTAAATAACCAAAATTATTGGCATTAACTTTTCAGTAGGTGTTCCAGCATTCTATACTTTGACTGCAGGGGGTGCTGTTTCTTCTGTACACCTCAACTGTTTCGTCCCACGTATTTTTTCACCACGAAACAGATATTTATGGTCAAGATATACATACAAAGTGATTCCATATTTAAAATCTTAATCGACTAGACAAAGAAAATTGGAACATTTCTTGCATTGTGACCTGCAATGTCAGAAACATTCAGGCTATTTTCACAATTACGTAAAATGACTTCCGTTCTATCTGCACTTCCAGCCTTTTGCGCAAAAAACCTGTCTGGAAAATTCACGTAAACTCATCATATTCAGGGAATAGCGAAAGGTGAGGTTAATAAAACAATATCGACGTGTTAATTAGCCATGACAACGTTATCCATTATTGTTAATTTACCATGTTCTTACAGTTTATAAGGAAACAGCATCTGATTAGACGGTAATCCAGCTAGCAGTAGCTTTAGCCAAATGTAGCTAAAATGCAGTCAGTGCTGTGATGTTAAAAGGTTTACTTTTTCTATCAACATTAATAAAAACAATATTTACCTGTTAGTTAGTCATGTCAATGTTATCCATCATTGTTCATTTATAATTTCCTTACAGTGTATAAGGGAAACAGCCTACAATTTTAAATTCAGCTAGCTAGCAGCAGCTTTAGCCACATGTAGCTTAAAAAAATGTCAGTGCTGCAAAGTTCAAAGGTTTACTTCCTATATTAATGTAAAATCACGTACATCTTCCAACACTGTTGCTTGGAATACTGTTGTAAATATTAAATCATTTGCATATTCTGATATGATTCATAATTTCTTATTTTGTTTTGTTGTGTCCATCTTTCTCAGCAGCAACAAACAAAAAAATCATATTTGAGTTTCCATAATTTTCCTGTGGACCCAAAAATAGTTGGGTGAGAGCAATCAGGAAAGATGAGAGACCAAGTTTTCAAATCATCCATGGGAGCTGCAGCCAGCACTTTGCCCCGGAGGACCTCAGCACATCAACCAGTAGAAGATAACGGATTGGGGTAAAGGGAGGATCACAGGGTTCAACATTTTTTTTAAATATAATAAACAAAAATGTGTCCTAACTGTGAAGTGTCTCAACATATTTCCCACATCTAGGGAGAAGCTCACAAGTTCCTGAGTCTGTTTTCATTCGAACCAAAAAGCGTTTTGGTGCTGCTGGCCAGGATGACGCCCAGAAGATGCCAGACCCTGGGGACTGGACAGAGGAGGGATTGGCTGCAGGTGCAGTGGCAAAAGATCATGACTGTGCCTGCAATCTTCCAGGTTAGTATTATAGAAAGTGTCTTGTACAAAAACATATGGCAGTGAATGACATTGTAACCATCTAGAGAACATTTCAGACTTGCTAACTGGTGGGGAGATTGTTAGTAATTACATTTGAATGAGGAGGAGGAGCTTTGGTATCCATCTATAGAAAATGTTGCATATTTTGTGTTTTTTCCTTTGAATAAACTTTATATTTATAAGAACTCAAGTGTATCTGTATAACAGCAACACGGCATGTGTGCCTTCTGTATATTATATAAACAGGTCTGGAAAAGATTAAGCAACCACTGCAAAACTATCAGTTTCTGTGATTTCACTCTTTATATGTATATATTTGAGTAAAATGAACATTGTTCTTTTATTCTGTGAACTACTGACATTCTGTCAGTAGTCTCTGAAATTCCAAGCATTGAGAGCTGATGATCTTACTGTGAGTAAACTATTTGCTAGCTAATAATATTTGACGTTTTCTCTCATCATTTATTGACTTGCCTGCATTTAATGGGTCATTAAGATGCATCTCATTCACTATTGTAGCATAATTTATTTTATGACGCTGTGATAAACAGTTGTAGTATGCCGACAACATGCTAGCTAGTGTTAAAAGAGGAAGATTAAACAAGGTAACCATGGCAACTGCTGAGCGTTTAATTCACATATGTCAAACTCAAGGTCGGGCGCCAAATCTGGCCCTTTGTAGCTTTTTATGTGGCCCTTTAGACTCCAAATTTTACATCAATAAGTCCCTCCAGTTTTTCACAAATCTGCAAAACTCACAAAAAAAATCAACAAATCTTCACATTTTATTCTGATTTTACTGCAAAATTTCTCTCAAAATTGGCCAAAAACATTAAGTTTAAGTTACTGCTGCCACAGCCGTAACTTGATGTCAGCTTCACTTGATGTCAAGTCACACTTCTCTGATGAACATACACTCACCAGCCACTTTAATAGGTACACCTGGATAGGACAGGGTTGTCTTCCTTCGTGAAGATTATACTGGTTTTTATGTGTTTACCTTGGCTGAACAGGCATCTTCCATTTTCCTTTGACTTGCTGCTAAATTTCCCCAAAGTCAATAAAGGATATTTATTTTTTATTTTATTTTAGGAACTTGGGTAATCGGACTTCATAGTTAAAAAGAATCCCTGGTTGATCCCTGACCTCTTTGCAGTGTTTCTGCAAAGAGGTTTGCATTCTCTAGCAAACCTTTGAAACGATCAGTAGACCCATTCAATAATTTCAATAAAGCTCCACCTATCTCACCTTCAGGACTCAACATACAGCAACCCTTTTACCTTATTATGTTTCAGTTAGTATTTTATGACAAATATAGTTCCTTAAACGTCTTAAAAGACACTACAATTTGGAAATTAGCGTCTCACTCAATACTGTGTATTTATAACAAAATTATACATTCATTAATATGAATTATCCAGTTGGAGATATCTATTTTTTATGGTTATTCATTTTGTTAAAATTTGTTCTTGGTTTACTGTATTTCTTGGGGTTAATTTGTAGGTTAACAACCTTTTCTTTTTTTTTTTTGTTGTTTTGCCTTTGTAAGTTATACAGGAAGAGCTGTGAAGCCATTTTCTATAAGTACAGAAACAGGACCAGCATGCACCGGGGGGGCTTATGTTTTTGTTTTTTTTAACCATAGCAGGGGGAGAAGAAGGAAACAGTAGAAAGATAAATCTGCATTTATTTACTTGAAAAAAAAGTGATTTTTAGGAGTATTTTTACTATGTTGTACTTTTTACTTTTACTTGAATAATTTAATTATGAAGTATCTCTTCTCTGGAGTAAAATTTCTGGATTTTCTACCCACTGAATGAAAAACAAACATGTTTTAACCAAAAATTCACCAGACACAGAGATACACCTGAAGATTCTGTTAATGTTTTTTTTTTTTTTTTAAGTTTTTTTATTGAAAGAAACTGGTTAGAAAATGTTATTTTGTGAGGTTTTTTTTGTACTTTTGTAAGTTAAAAGACCAACATTTCCACTTAACTTTATTAGCTTGTCTGGATTACGTAATTTTAAAATATTAAATGATTAATAATTTGACCAGTTCCTCAGTACTTGAGCAGACCTTTTTACTCTTACTTGAGTAATTTCTTGGACAGCTACTTTTTACTTTTACTTGAATAAAAATAGTGCTACTTTTACTTGAGTTCAATTTTTCTGTACTTTACCCAAAAAACATGACTACTATGAGTTTAAACTACAAACAAGTGGACCCTGTTTACCAATTCAGTAACTTCTGATTAACTTTATCTATTTATTGTGAGAGTAAAAGAGGCAGATGAATGCCCAACCTTTCAGTTTAGTAGTTGCAAAAAAACAAAACAACAGAAAACAGCTCAACCCTTCAACGTCACAGTTGCTCTTTCCACATTAAATATTGGTTAAATACTCTATATTTTGGGCTGTAAACTGTAGAAGCTCAACAGGAACAGGAGGGAAAGCATTGGAGGAACAGCGGAGTGTTTGTGCGGAGCTGCAGGCCTGGGACAGCAGGAAGCTAACGGCTAACGCTGCTCACGGGCTGGAATACCCGGATGAAACCATCATGGCCGCCACTCGATGAGCTGTCAAGCTCTCCACAAAAGAAAAAGGTAAAGAGAAAAAAAATACCCCCAACACCCGAGACAACTCCACGTTTACTCTGAATTTATCCCACCCGACAGCTTTGTCTGCGGTAATGAGTCGAGTCCGCGTGAAAACCCGGTGCTGTGCGGGAACTTTATCGTCGCGCTTTGTGCTCTATAAGTTATTTCGTCTTTGTAAGCTCCTCTTCTTAAGCGTCGCGTCAATTCAAACCGCAGTTAACGCTACGAAATGTGTGTTCAGACATAAACAGAGACGCTCAGCGCCTCTCTTTTCCTCTAACTTGTGTTTCTATGTCTTCTCTGCGCGTTGCAAAGCGAGTCTTCATCGCTTTGTTGTGGTTAACTTTAACTAAACAATGGACCAACGACCCCCTGGCTGTTTGTACTCGGTCGTTTTAAGTTTTAGTGCGTTTCTTGTTTTGGTTTTCCTTCTAACAAGTCGTAAAGCGTGATGTTTTTAAATTTATTTCGTGTGTTTCTTTTAAAAACTGGTTATGGATCTTGCAGGTGAAGCTGTTGTAATTTTGTGCGTGTTGTTGGTGAATATACATGTTTGTTGTTTGTGACACGCTAATGCCCACAGTGGGGTATTTTGGACCTGGGCCAAGCAACAGGTGGACCTGTTTAAGAACTACAAGCTTGTTTTTGGGGCTTACATTTAATTATATTCAAGTAAAATTACATCTCCTGTTCAAAATGTCATTTTTTTAAAACTTCTAAACAATGCTGTTTTTATTAACCGCTGCATATTTTCTGCACCAGAAACTAGAAGAAACATGGATGTTTGCACAGCCACCTCAACGGGCCACAGAAAACTGCGCGTCAGCAAGAAGAATAGAAGCTGGCACAGACGGCTCCACCTCAGGAAAACTGTCGTTCAGCCCCCAGCTATGCAAAGCCAAGATAAGAATGGGCCAAAGAAGATAGCGAAGAAGTGGGAGCAGACCAGCGTGTGGCCTAAGGAGCCTTCCCGGGAAGCCCGCGTCACAAACGACGGCGGCAGTACGCTCAGGTTCCCCTGCTCTCAATGTGGAGACAACTCGGATTATGCCCCCAAAGACCTGGTGAGGCATTTCATGGAAAAACACGGAGGCAGTCTGCCCGTTTTTTCCTGCCATATGTGCACTTTTAGCGCCCATGAATTTTCCTACCTTCAGGTTCACCTGCTAAGCCACAAAGACACTTTTTCTACCTGCAGCATGTGCAACGACAACATTCAGCGCACCTGGCCTGAGTTTAGTGCACACCTGACCATGTACCACTGCTCGGACGGGAAGTATTCATGCGAAACGTGTAAGAAATTCTCAACATG
The DNA here is from genome assembly GCA_010277015.1 of Poeciliopsis turrubarensis. NCBI lineage: Eukaryota > Metazoa > Chordata > Actinopteri > Cyprinodontiformes > Poeciliidae > Poeciliopsis > Poeciliopsis turrubarensis. The sequence continues at coordinate 235,954 of VMRN01000017.1, forward strand.
TGACTTTAGGGTGTTTCTAGACCACATATATAAGCATAATTTAACCGTTGAAGAAAAAGAAGTCGGGGGTCAGTTCTGCGGCGGCGAGGCGCCTGAGAAATGGTTGATCAATCAGAGCGTTAAAACTGCTCATGTTTGCCAGAATGGCAACCAGAGGAAAGATGGGAGGCGAATTCATTCCATAGCAATGACACCAAGTGAGCGGATCCCCAGAAGGAAGACACGGTTAACGAGAAGCACAGTCAGAGACACCTGCTGGTTGACGCAGGACTGTCTGTCGCTACCCGGGAAGGAGTTTCTGGATAAATACTGCCATCTTTCTGACCCACAGACAACGTTAGAAGAGACTCAGCAGTTTTTGATGCAATCTGTCGCAGGGGAAACCGACGACCAGAAGTGGACCAAGGCTCTCAAATCCGTTCTGTCAAACGTCCCTCAGAAAAACTCAGAAAATGGCATCGTGCCCAACACGTCAGATCTCGCCGTCCTCACGGTCAAAAACAAAATAACGCTAGCTCAGAACGGTGCTGCTTACGCGAAAAGGTTCAAAATGGCCTCCGCAGATAAGGAACCTACCTGTCCCCAAAGCGCCGATAGCGACTCTTTGTGTGCAAGTGACCAGAAAGGATTTAGTTCAAATCTTAAAAACCAGGCGCCTTGTTTGACTGAAAACAAACCGCGCAGTGACTTCTCGTCGTCTGGCGCTGGAACACAGGAAAACCGTGAGAACCGCAAATTAAAGACTGATTCAGAGATCCAGGAAAATGGTGAAAAACTGGAAGCGCCTATAGACGACGTGGGCAAGTCGAGTGATTTAAAGTTGCCGAATGAGAGTGAGGGGAAGATGAAGAAACGACGGCGAAGAAGAAAAGCTAGATTTAAAAAAGTGCAAAGAAAACCAGAAGGAAAGGTTTTAAAGATTGTCATAAAGAAGAATCTGGTGAAGGGGAAGCAGTGGGTGTCTCAAAGCTCTTCATCTCCAAAACATGTTGAGATTGATGGTCATGTGGAGCCACCGATTCCTCAGCAAAACGCCGTCAAAGGTTCCCCGACGGGCCTTCCTGATCCTTCTAGACGGACTGCAATATGTGACTCTGTACAGCCAACAGAGGCTAAAGATACTAGGATGGAAAATGAACATCGAGATGATCCAGAGGAGTCGCAGGATTTCTCAGACAAAAGCGGATCTGCTGAGGGAACAAGCGAGACAAATCTGGTGGCTGCATCAGTGACCAACGTGAGGACGCCACACGAAGAGCCGGCTCTACAAAAATCCAACGAGGAGACGGAGGAGAAGAGAAGTCCTGTTGCTTCTTCTCCACAAGGTAAGACGGTAATTTGTTGTTCAAACTCTGCAGGCATGAAATGAGTACCGGAAAACCACTGCGTAGAGGGTACAGATGGGCAATGTTGACTTTTTATCGCAATATTTTCTGTTACTTTATCTTCAGTTGAGTCAAAAACACACCAAGCTGAAAAAGCAAAATATAAAATTAGTTCAGAAATAGGTGATATTTAATTTCCTGCCAATCACAAGAACACAAAGTGTCAGAATAACAAACTTTATTGTCCCAGATAAATTGTGATAAACAACTTTGTCCTTTGAGATAATATGATAGTAATGACATAACAATCAATCAAACTTTATTTGTATAGCACATTTCAGCAGCAAGGCATTTCAAAGTGCTTTACATCATAAACACAAATCACAAAGTTGTGCAACATCGAATAAACGATACATTAAGTCAAGTTCCATCATTAAATTTTTAATTGATTACGTTTCAAATACAATTCTGAACAGGTGCGTTTTTATTCGAAATTTAAAGGAAGTCCGTGTTTCTGCTGTTTCACAGCGAATCTAACATCTAATCAACATTTTATAATGGACCTGGAAGACTTTAAAATATCCAAAATACACGAAATAACAAATGAAATGACATCTCTGTAAACAAAATCAAAGTGGCTGCTTTTCAATGATATCAAATGAGAACCTCTTTAATGATTGGAAATTATCAAGCCTATTTTAATTTATCATGCTATTTATTGATTTACTGCTAGTTGAATAATACTGCTTTACTGTAAATTTTTCCTTTATTAATATTTATTTTTTATAGGGAAGGCAAATTTGGATTCGAGACTTGAACGTCCAGCAGAGCAAAGTGATCAAGGGTCAAAATGCGAAGAGGCGTCGACAGATTTCAGCCAGCATCTCCTGAGCGGCGTCCAGTCACCTGAAGCTGAAGCGAGTCAGCGGGAGCCGTCAGCGGCGGCGGCTAGGCCTCAGTGGCAGCTGGTTCCGAAACATCAGCCGAGAACGCTGAGGTTAGTCGCCGTAAATCAGTCCCAGCCGGTCAAACGTCCGGCGGGAGACCAGCCCGTCGTGGTGCTGAACCACCCGGACGCCGACATCCCCCAGGTGGCACGCATCATGGAGGTCGTCAACAAGTACAGGCAGGTGCGGAGAGTCCTGCTCTCCCGGCACACTCTCAGGGCTCTATCGATTCTGAGCGGTGGCGGGACGGCAGCGATGACGAACGATCTGATGGACGATCAGGGCGAGAACTCGGTGCAGGAGAGGTTCACCCTGAGGCTGAAGTTCCGCAGGGTGAGCAGGAAAAAGTACGAAATTGTAGGCGTGGCGTCGCCGGGCCGGGACGCCTCGTCGAGAGTCTCCTGCTGGTTCTGCGGCCGGGTGTTCGCAAGCCAGGAGGAGATGATGCTCCACCGGCAGCGCCACCTGATGGACTGGAGGAAGCCAAACTGTGAAAAGTCTTAAATGTCACACACACTGGATTGGGTGGGGAGAAGAAAAATTAAATCTGGAAAAAACACTGCAAAAACGCAAAATCTCACCAAATATTTTTGGTTTAGTTTCTTTTTTTAAATATTGTACTATACTTTAAACAAGACAGAACTAACTAATAGATTACCTTTTAGTTAGTTTGAGTCAGTAATTCCTTAAAGTTGATTAAAAAAAAGTGCTAGTTTCATTTGCACTTATAACATGTGAAATAACCTGCCAGTGGAACTCGAACTGGGTTGCTAGGTAACAGGCAGGGCTTGGCTGGTGTTGCTAGGTAACGACGGCAGTAGAACTCACCCTCTGTCATCAATATTAAGATATTATGTACTTTAAACAAGCCTCTATATTTTGCTAAAAAGTTAGTTGTAAGTTAGTTTTGTCTTATTTCAAGACATTTGTACAAGAAACCAGAGCAAAAATACTCTGCAAGATTTTGTTTTTTGTAGTGAAATTATTGTTTTAGGTCTGTCTTGTGATTTTTTTATTTTATTTTTATTTTATAAATAAATAAATTGATGATGCTTCCTGGAAGGTTCACATTCTCAGGGTAAACATTTACCTTTTGTTTCTCTTCCAGTAAAGCTCAACACAGAGAGTTTAGTTTATTTTTATGTCTCTTTTTGCCTCCAAAAAGGTTTTATTTAAAGTGATTTAGGTACACTGTCATGTGGATTATTTTATAAAAACACTGTAATCTGTTAATTTGCCATACCGTCTGTTTTTGGAGCAGATTATGTACGGGTAGACTACACAGTGTGGTAGCTGTCATATTTATGTTATTGGAGGCAGAATGCTGTAAGTTACTCAAATATACCAAATGTGTGTATAAAAATAACAAAAAAAGTACAATAAGCTGTCTTATTCAACATTTATTTATCCTGCTTAGATTTAGTCTTTTAATGCTCCTTTTATGCATTATTTCTAAGGAATCTGTGTATTTCTAAATTCTTTTGTATAAACTTTGAATCATGTTCAGAAAGTATATTATTTACTGTGAGAGCTCTATTTTTCATGCATGTATGCATGTGGGTGTTGATATCCCTGGTCACAATTTTTAATTATTTTCTGTCAAAATTGATTTAGAAAAGAGAAAAATAACAGATTAGATTTTTGTTTTGTCTCTTGAAGATTTGAGGTTTGAGGACTTGAAATGATGCTAATTATTGAATTGCACTATAAAATGTATTTTCCCACCCTTTACCTCACCTTTTTAGGCCTTATCCTTCGACAATCCTGCTGTGGCTCTTTGTTTCCCTAATGTAGCCACTGCCCCTTATTTAAATGGGAAATGTGTGCAAAAATCCCTGTTTTCAATGATTTCTTTTTAAATTTAAATATAGTAGCTTTGTAAATAATCCGCAATAGGTACTGTAAAAATAATTAACCTGAGAATATTCACCAAGTGCCTGGAAATTATGACTATGCAAGAAAACTGCATGGGTGTGATAGCATTACGAATGAAACTTGCTGTTTTTGAGTGGCGATGATATGAGTCGAAACATTTTTATTTAAATTTTTACAGTAACTCTTGAAGTAAGAAGTCCAGCTCCTTTTTGCTGCAGCAACACTGTCTCATTCCTCATTGATTTCAGTGGATTGTTTCCTGACTGAGCATAAAAAACCCTAATAAAACACAAGTTAAAAATTCCTCTGAGTCCGTCTGCTGCTTTGGTTCTACATGCTAGCTTTTGGGAAGTATGAAATGACGAGACAGCTGACGTTTGGTTACGGGTTGTAAACTTTTCTTACTTCCTCCTAGTTGTAGCGCACCTGCAGCAACACATTTCTAACTGCATATTATTGCTGGCTTCACACGTTGAGTCATTTGGGTTGTTTAAAGAGACAACACTGCAACAGCTGTCGCATATAGAAACCAGATTAAGATCAGAGTTAAACACGCAGAGCCTCAAAGTGTTTAGACACCATAAATGTTCTTATCTTTACCACAAAAATTGTAGAGAAAACAAAACATGGTTGAAAGCTGTAGATACTATTTCCTGTATAATATTCTAATCCAATAAATTAAGAATGTTATTAAAAGGTCTCATTTTGATTAATTACAAAGACATGGATGTTTGAAAGCCTTTATTTTTTGTTAATTGTGATGATTTTCCACCTACAACTAATAAAAATAACATATTCAAAATTATTATATAATATTACATCTGTTGTATCAAACTACTCATTTCTTCTGGTTCTGGTTCTGGTCTGCTCTGCATCCCCAGAACCAAACATAAAGCAGTAAAATTCAGCTTCTGTGCACCACAAACTTTAAGAAATCATCAATATATTTGACATATATTGGTGATTTTGAGGATGTTTGACAAAATGTCAAGTTTACTGTTTCATAATTGGTGATTGATATTTTTATGAAACTTGCTGCTGAGATGTGATAAATAAACTTGACTTCACATAAGATAACATTTTAAATACATAAATGTAGCGTTAATGAAAAGTATGTTAAATATCTGCTTAAAGGTTGTCAGTAACAAGTTAAAAGTGTATTACTCCTAATACACTTTTAGGAGTATTTTTACGATGCTGTACTTTTTACTTTTACTTGAGTTATTTTATTATGAAGTATTTGTATTTTTACTTGAAGTGAAATGTCTGGATTTTCTTCCCACTGAATGAAAAACATGTTTTAACCAAATATTCACCAGATACAAACAGACACCTGCAGTTTTAGTTAAAGTTTCATCAGTTTTTTATTGAAATAAACTAATTAGGAAACATTTTCTTTTGCCCGCTTTTGTTATTTTTTGTTACTTATATGAATTATTGTCATTTTCTCCTTAAAATACCAAAATTTCCACTCAACTTCACATTTTAGTCCATCTGATGATGCAACTTGTAAATATTAAATTACTTTTTTCTCTTACTCAAGGAATTTCTTGAATGGCTACTTTTTACTTTTACTTGAGTAAACAAATGCTGAAATATACAATTTTTGGGTCCTCTTCTATCCTCTGTATGTCTTAGTCGAGTCAATCTCAGCCCTTCAAAATGATACTGATTCAGAATCAAACTTTAGTGTTTATGTCGGTTAATGATTTCTGAATCACAAACCCAGCTACCGCCCAAGTATTTTCAGAGTAAATATTTTGTACCTGAATGTCCAAAACAATATGAACTTCAGAAAATATGCAAACATTTGAAAGCTTAATATAAGAAACACATATAAATCATTATTGGGAGAAAACATAGAAACTCGCTCTGTAGCACCAGAAAACCAACAAGAGCATTTATTACAATATGAGAAAACAAAAACAGCAGCAGAACAAACCTTTGGGAAAAATGCCTTACTGAGTATTTCTACAATACAGGACTTAATAAATTTTACAAAAATGATCTGTAATGAAAGAATGAACATCTATTGTTAAGTAAAGTTTCTGTTTAAAGAAAAACTATTGATGGTAAAAATGCAAAAACTGTAATTACCTCCAAAACGCTCTAATACGCAGGAAGGATAGCGGCAGTGTCATACTTTGTAACTGTTTTTCATTTAGAGAACTATGGAAACTGGTAATAATAAAACAGGTGGCGGTAAGAAAAGCAATAAACTGTACACTTTACAAGAACGATTTTTACTGGAAGAGTGAACAACAATAACCCATTGCTGAAAAAGAAACAAAACCTATGAGCAAAAACTCATCAAGCATGATCACAGAGAGATCAGGATGTGCTGCAAATGTAAAACTCCCTCAGTGAAGCATGCAAGTTGCATTGTGCAGCAAGATAATGGTCACAATGTGGGAAAGGATAGCTGGAAGCAAGGAAAATGTAATTTTGAAGAACTAAAACTCCACATAAAGCCACAAGAAGAAGAAAAGGTTGCATCCAGGATATTACTTTAAAACCTTCCTGTTAATTTAGTTTCTGTAAATGTCTCCATGTGGAAGAACTAGGACTGCAGTGGAATCCTGCAGGAAGCTCTTAAGCAGTTCTTTGGTCGGTTTCAAACTACCGTCACCTGCAGCTCTGTGTTGTACTTGGAAACACGTTGAAAACAGGCCGTAAAGATGCAAAGTGAAAGAACTGAGAGGGTCATCTATGGCTTTACAGGAAAAAACAGCTTGGTTGCATCTTTGGTGTTGCTCTGGCTGTCGATCAGAACCAGCAGGTTCTTCTGGTGGTTCTCTATGATGCTAGAGACGCTGCTGAAGAACTGCAGGGTAAAAACACAGAGAAAAACAACCGGTTTATTAGTTTGACCCAGATATGCTGAAGCCTGAATGCTGTGATCCTTAGTGACAAAAAGATATATACATATATCTGATTATATTAGGACATTTAAATACACACTTGTCATCTGCATAAGGTTATGTTTAATTTATTCAACACATTTATTGTTGAAGCATTCAACACATTTCAATGAATTGTAAAAGCAAGAAATAAGTGGACAAGTTGGAGTCATTTTGAATTTTCTTTGTTCCATAGAACATCTATATACCTTTGGAAAGCAGAATTAGAGCCTCCTACACAACCAACAAGAATGCACCAAGGATGGATTGTGGATGGAAAGCCAAAACTAAACATTTGTTTCCTCCAGCAGCCATTGTACTGCACATACAACAGTAAGACCAGCTGACCAAATGTACTGGAGTTCAGCTTGGGTTGGTAGGTAATGGGCTGAGCTTTACTGGAGTTGCTTGGTAACAGGCAGTGCTTGCAAATTTGTGACGTTTTTGAAAAGGCTAATTTTTCAGACACTAAAAACTATTAATTTACTGTCAACAACAGATGCATGTTTTTTTTTTTTTTTAAATTTGCAATCCAATTGGGGGCACAAAAACGTGCAAAATGTGAATTTTGCATAATTAATATGACATTCCTCTTCAAGACAAATGTGTCTGCAGTGAATTTCAAAGCAGTCTGATGTTAGCAGCCCAAATGAAGGCGCTGTACCTCCTCTCCCTTCTTCTCTCTGCCCAGCGCGTACTGCTTGGTGCTCGGCACGAAGCGGATCGGGATGTTGTAGACTCTGCCTCTGTAAAACACCACTAACGTGTAAGGCTGCTGCACATCCTGACCCGAGCTCTTTCTCACCATGAACGCACCGTCCTGAAACAGAAAACACTCCCAATCAACCCCTACGCCTTCCATGGAAAAATACTTTCATACACGCTCTCATCCACTCAAACCTTATTTGATCGCAGTAAAGCATCATCTGCTGTTTTGCGGTCACACCCGTTGGCAAACCAGGGTTTGTGATAAACATCTGCATCCTGAAATTAAAGCAGTTACAGAGCTGAAACATTTAAATCAAAACTCTATGTAAAAGTAGGTGTAAAAGCACACCTTGTCCTGGTCGGTTGACCCGTTTTCAGCAGCGATGCATCCCCGCTCAGCTGGTTCTGGGACAATAACTTGCATCAGTTGAATTGGAAAAACATAAACTTACTGTGAATGGTTGTGAACTTACGGATCAGAACTTACTGGGTGGTGTAAACTGTGGCAGGGGGATTCTGCAAGGAAGTAAAGAATAAAAAATCAGCAAAATGCAGTAAAAACACAGTCAGAAGCTGTGATGAAAGACAATTCATTATCAGTGAAAATGTAAAATTTGAGTGTCGAGCGCCTTACTTTGGTCGTTTTAGATCCAGCGAGAAAGCTTTAGGAGACAGTTTCTGTTCTGTGTGCATCACAGGCAGGGAGGCGCCTTTGAAAATGCAGACATCCTGAAATTAGCTGCTTTTCTACTTAGTTATTAGCGTAATGACGGTTTCAAAAAAATAAACATAACACTAAGAATCTTTCAGTTGAATTCACTTACTTTCAAATTGTCTTGGTTTCAAGTCTTGTCTCTGCAATAAGACACATTATTAGTGCTTGGCATCATAAGGTGAAAATCAAGTCAAAAGTAAAAAGCATTTTCTGCAACAGGATGTCCAAACTGTGGCTCATTTGTGGCCCTCTGGAGGATTTGGTTTGGGCTCTCTGTCCATAATTTAAGAACGTAGAAAATTTGTGATTAATTTGAGAATTTCACAGACAAATAAAATCTTAAAACAATATAAAGAATGTCTTTATTTTTTTTTAGATATTGAGGACAATAAATCCCCCAAAAAGTTATAAAAAAATATTTACCTCTCATTTAAAACAGCAACTCTCCAAGACTGTGTTTATATTTTGGATCGACAATGATCTCCAAAATTTGAACTACTTTGCTTGTGTATTTAGTATATTATTGAAGAGATAAAAACAATAAATGTCTTAAGTACTCTCATCTTGACATTTTTGGCCCTAATACCAAAAGGTTTGGACACCACTGGCCTACAAGACTTTATTATGTTACTAATTTATCAGCATATTCTTACCGGCAATAGAGGCGGCTTTGGTGACCTCCTGTAAACAGATGAGATACAGTTTCAACCTTGTCATCAAGTAAATGATGTGTTTCCAGGGTGAGTAGTGCTTACTCTCTCTGGACACGAGGAGGAGGACCGCCTGGAGGTTCATGACTGCAACCTGTGAGTGGGCAAACAGTGCAACTTAAAATATCATTTTCTGTTCTAATTTACTCAAGTTGCATGTTGTTTACAAAAAACCCACACTTTTGGCTCTTTTCTCCTCTTTTGAACTAATACTCACTATTATCTTGATCACAAAGTTCATATTCATCACCATCTGTGGGTTGCTGGATCTGAAAAATATGCAGTTTGTGTCCAAGTTCAGCTGAATCAACCATTTTAAATCTACGGTTCAACATCTGATGACACTTACCGGAGGAGTGGGTCCCCATTTATTCAGCCTGTAAAAACAGATTGGCATGAGTGTTAGCAAAACAATAGCTTTAGTTTGAGCTATTGTCCCTTTGCACGTGACGTCACTCCCACGGCGTCATGACAGACGTCAAAACAATCAATGCTCTCCTTTAAAGCTAGCCTAAAACAGACATCTGTAACCTATTTTTCTTTTTTTAGTTTTTTTGTTTTGTTTTGTGTGTGGGGTAATATACATTTAGTTTAGCATCCCGGTCAACCCCCCTGCACTCCACTAGATGGCGGTAATGCACCTCAATAGCTTGCTCGTCAATCACCATAAAATAGAAGAAGAAGAAGAAACGAGACCAAAAATCGCTACTATTTAGTTGAATTCACTTTAAAATGTGAATTCAACTAACGGCTTCATAATCAGACAAGGATGAAAAGAAAACTTTGTAAAGGTAAGAAGATTAACTTTTATATACTTAGAAAGATCCCAAATATCGCATTTTGTAAAAAGTACGTGTGTGATCGTTGGTAACCATGGAGACAGTGCCGCACCGTCCAGTAGCCAAAACCAACACCCAAAAAACTGGTTAGCATCTCGTCTGTGGTACCTTTTTAACACTGCTCAGGTGTGAAAGCAAACACTGTTTATGACATAATGATACAAATTATGTGAATTCAGGCAAAGTCGGTAATTTGATCAAAATGTCAGGAGGGAGGCGGTGTGGGTCGGTTTCTAAGCTAGGTATTTCAGCTATTTTGTAAATCTGAGCTCCAACCAGGTGTGTTACCTTCATAGATAAATTAGCTTGACTCCAACAAGTAGAATCCATTAATGAACTGGCAAAAACTGTTCTAGTTGCTCTGAATAATACTCCCGTGCCGTCATTGTGACTCAAATGATTTAGTGACGTAGCTGCTGAACCAACACCTACCTGGGTGTTGGTTTTGGTAAACAAGGACCCGGTTTGAAAGGAGGTGGACCAAATCTATAAAGAGAAAAAAAAGATGTTAGATGTACACATCCTTAAATGTTGACATAACATCCAGAATAAAATGATAAAGTAAAATGATTTCCTATTTAAATCCAACTACGAATGTGTAGCATTGAAAATTGATCTTTATGGACATCCTCCATCCAGTTTTACTCAATTTTATACAATTTTCTGTCAATCTTAGGATTACACATAAAGTATAAAAGTAACAAATCATGTGGAAATGTACTGTAATAAAGCCTAAAACTGACCTTCTCTGTGGAGGCGTACACTGTTCCTGTAAAAGTGACAAAAATGAAAAGTGAACTACAGCTTGTTCCACATATTATTGTTCCTATTGAGTAATTATTGTTCATAGAAAAATAGTGAAGTTACAGCAACTTGCCTCTTTCTCAGGTTCTTCATATAAATCTGTTAAAAAATAAAACAAGGAACGAATCAGTCATGTAGCAAAAAAGTCACCTTTGCAACTGAATCAACTATCTGACATTTTTATTTCTATTTCACACATATACAAGCACCTAACTACATGTTTCACTAGCACTATTCCTTAGATAATTGTCTTAGTTTCATCTTTAGCAACTTAGCTTTTAGCTATTAGCATTAGCATCCTGCTTGTTGACTACTATTTTGAAAGGAATATATTTTTCTATGAAATGATGCGAGTTAAAACCAAAATGGTTCTTAGAAAAAGACTATTCTGATATCACCACGTTGTGCTTGGCCAATAAAATGCTCAACATGGCAAATTATTCCTTGTGATATAACAATTTTAAAAATATTCTTCTTCACAAGCTACTGTACATCTAATCTATTATTTGCAGAAAGTGCAGCAGAAAGTTACGGTATTAGTTGTGAGTTAGTTATTTTTTGGTTAAAAACGAACTTTTCTCTGCCTGCTTACAGTCCATGTTCACATTTGAATTTCTTGGGAACTTTGTGCTGCATGTCCTTAAGTTATTTGTTGCTTATGTTGCTTAAGTTATGTCAGCTAGTAGTGCTGCAGTAGAAGAAATCTTTTTTTTTTCTTTTTGTTGCACTTCGCACTGTTTTTATGCAGAGCTGCTGCAATTTTTGCAACTTTTCTATGACATTGCTTTATATATTTGTTGTCTTTTTTGAAGCACTACATATATATAGTTACATTTAAGGATGCATTTAATCTACTTTCATAAAACTTTAGTTTGTTTGCCTCGAAAGCCCGGTTAGTTTCTGATGTGAATTCTGGTCCGCCTAAACCTCGGTCTCGGTTTGGTTGAAGTGAACTGTGGTGAGGTTTGAATGTCCAATGACAGAAAGTTCATTACAGCACAGGGCATTCTGGGTAAATACAACCAACTCAAACGAGCGAGTCCAGCAGCAGCGGGAGAAATGGTTCATAGTCTTTTACAACAATAGAGAAATAAAATCTGACACTACTCCATTTTAAAAATACATTTTATGAAGAAGGAAATCGGGCTAAATCTCTTCTTCACAGGCTTTCATGTCATTTGTTCAGTGGTTCTTGGTGCAGCACCGCCACGGGGAGGAGGGGAGCAGCTTTTTCAATTAGTTTGGATCATTTGACTCAGTGCAGCGTGAAAATGAACTGCAGCAGCTGTAAATGTACCAAATGGTGCAATTTTGGTTCCCAATTGATCTAAGTCTACTAGAAAACACCCTAAGTTGACAAAGTGTAAATAACTGATTCAACCTTACAATGTTAAAAGTAAGGTTTCATATGATCAGCATATTAAATAAACTCACCTTCAGGACTGGATGGACGATCTGGTAAAGCTGGAGGCAAAATGGGATAGTCACCTCTGTTTCCACCTTCTAATGTGGAGCGTGAGGAAAGACAAGAAAAACACTTGACAAATTATTAACATTTCATATATAAATTCACATTTTCTGCCAATTGTAACCAGATGTTCCTTTTTGTATGTTTTAAGATATACTTACTTGGAGATGAATTCTCTGTGGGTTCTATGTAATCGTCTTCACCATTAGCATCTGGGTCTATGTAGTCTTCCTGCAAAATAAATAAATAAAGTTTTAATAAAGGAAGGCATTTAATAAAGGTTAAAATGAGGTAAAGAAAGCTGCTTCACTTCTTTGTCGCTCCATGGATGTGGTGGTTCAGGAGGAAGTTGTTTGGATGCTTTAACAGGACGGATGGGCTTGGGAGGTCGGCTTGGTCTGGCATGACAGCTGTCTGGAAAGAAGAAGAAAGACAAGAAACAAAATATCAAAGTATTTGTAAAAAATAGCTAAAATAAAAGTTTAATTCTTTGTTCAAGTATTTAGTTCAGTACATTAGTAATAAACAAAATCTCCTCTGTGTCCCAGAAATGTAAACATTTCTTTTTCAGGTTAATTTATTTTACTGACTTATTTGTGATGGTCGCTAGCTATAAATGGTAAATTGTAAATGCTAACATGCTCAAATGTTACCATGTGTGAACGCTGACATTTATTTGTTAATCTGTGTAGCATTCAATTTTAGCATGCTAACATTTGCTAATGAATTTCAAACAGGCCCAACTTAAGACAATTGGACAATTAGTCCTGCAGCATTGTTTGCCAAAACTAATGCTACTGGCTAAAAGCTAAGTTGCTGAAAGTGTAGCTAAACCAATTAGCTAGGAATTAGGGCTAGTGTAAGATGCTTGTGTGAAAACCTATTAACTTATAAAAATGTTTTTCTAATTATTTTACGATTTACTGGAAAACAAAACCACTTGGAAATGACTCATATTTGCGGAAGAAATTAGTCAATGTATCAGATATTTTCTGGTTGCAGTACTGACCGAGATACTCCCCCCTCGGTAAGGAAGTGAAGGGACTTCTGGTGAACTCTCTGTGGACTGGAGGAGGCTCGTAGCTGTCATCATCAGGCGGGTCATCGCATGGCTCGTTCTGGAAACAACACATTTGTAACTCTTCAAAGGAATATCTGAAAGCAAAACTACAGGTTTTGAATTCATGTAAAATGACTTACGTATTCTGGATCAGAGCATTGGTCGCTGTCTCTGAAATCTGCAAACAGAAATGAATTTCATCATAAATGGAAACTGAAACTTTTTAAATTTGCAGTATATCTAGAAAACCCCCAAACAGTCATGTGCAGCTGTTGGAGCACTTTTGTCTATTTTTAGAAAGATGGCTGGGCTTTGAGTGCACCTTCCTGTTGTAGGGGTTAGCGGAGCGTGTCGCCTCACCTCCTGAACTGCATCCAAACAAATTTATGATGCATTTAAACAGAAACTGCAATAATTTAGCTCATAAATTCACTCAGGAGGTGAAACTGCAGTCATTCAAAATTCCTGTGAACACAAGTCCTGATAAGAACATATTGATTGTCTTAATTGAAAGCTGTGCTTTAATATTTGTTATATTTAATTAATGCAGTCATACAGCATCATTATTTTTTGTTATTAATATTATTTTGGACATATATAGAGCTATAATCGCTGAATTCTTACCTCTGTAGTCTCTAGCAGGAACGTTTGGACGAGGTTTGGGTTTCAGTCTGTCATAAATAAAACAATAAGAACAGGAATAATTATTTAGGATTATCAATTTTTTGAGCTCTGCTACATCTGTGAAGAGTTTTTCTTTATAAAGTTTTGGCTGCGAAACTTTACAAGAACCAAACATTGACAAGAAAGAAAAAATACAATTCTTAAAGCTTATTTTCTTTTTTCCATAATGTTTATGTCTATCAATGTTGATTATGGCCTATAATAAATATAACATAAGACGAGGGCAATAACAGTCTTATTAAGTAACAGCGTCTTCACTGTTAAGCTATTAACAGTGAAGACAATAAATGGACAACAAATATCTTGCGATAGACACGTAATCAACATCAACAGATAATATGTCAGATAGAATATTCAATATTATAAATGTAGAGTATTCATTGAACTCTGCACAGCATTCTGGGAAATGTAGGCAGAGGAAAGATATTATCCTGGTGGAACTCACTCACTCACTCACTCGCTCACTCACTCACTCACCCACCCACCAGTTTGGCCGTATTTCAGACATTTAAAATAAAAACAAATCAATAATTATTTGTATTGATGGACATGAAAAGTTTACAGTGTTATTAGTTTTTCAGCCAGTCTTACAGAAGACCAATAAAAACATGACAGCATACTAAACAATCTGGTCATTTATTTGACAGTGGATGAAAGCTGCACTTAGTTGAAGCTCCTTTTGAATTAATTATTATAAATTGTTGTATGGAGTCCAGCCCAAGTAGCTTTAACTTTACTTTCATCTGAAAAGGGACTTCGGACCACTGGACATGTCTGTCGAACTGTGGCTCTTTAGTCACTGGAACGCATTTAGTCTCCCACACTTTTTTCTTCCATTAAACTTTCTGTTAATATGCTTGTATGTGAAACAAAGTGAGCATTCAGATTCTCAAGTTGTCTGCTGACAAGTCACCAGACACCCCCTTACTCCTTAGATAATATCAGAAGATTTCTCTATTAAAAACTGATTAGTTATTGATTTTTTCAATATTATATTTTGGTTTTTTGTAAGTTTGTCTCTCCTCACTCTCATCAGACATTGTTTTGTGTTTGTTGTTTTCGATATCGACTGCTAATCATTGCATTTATCAGAAACAAAAGCTTAAAATAACCATTCTGTGTGTAATAAAACTAGATTCTTACTTTTTGAACCGAATTACTGAAATTAATCAAATATTTGCAAAGCCAGGTGAGAACAAACAGACTCATTTTAGGAAAGGAAAGTGAGAGAACGGCCATCTGGTTTTGGTATTTTTGGTTCATGTGCCGCTCTCTTTCCAACGTTTGTGAAAGAGGAATTGGCGTTGTCCAGTGAAGCATGCACTGAACGCAAACCGCACTGAGAACGTTTACATCAGCCAACTTCAAGACAAAATAAAAATCCTCCTACATAAAACAGACAAGTGGACAGAAATGTTTCAATCATTTCTTGTAGCTTCAGGCACTTTTAAAACAATGCAACTGACAAAAGAAGTGAGCAGATGTTGAACAAAAGAGTTGTTGCTGATTTAGTTTTAGTGAAGATGTTGCTCCACTGTAAAACATTTGAGTCACATTTAATTGTGCCTACTATCTTCTACTTTTTAAAGTAAATTCAATGAGTTTTACATTTCTCGTCTAATTGTGACTTTGTGAAAGATAAACTTACAGTAAAGTTTTTAGATTAGCACTTAAAAAACTGAAAGAAGAAAAATAAAGGAATGGAAACTATTTCCCAGAATGCTGAACAGCATGATTATGTATCCTGAGATAAAAGTGCGTTATATTGATCTGACTCTGGTGTTTTTAAGGCAAATGTTCATTTTTATTTTCTGTTCTCACTAAATGTTCAGGAGCAAAATTCATTGTGATGTTTAATAAAATTTATGATCAGATCAGAAATTTTTTTTCATGCAGTTTGAAACAAAAATTTAATTTATTTTAAAGTAAAATAAATTGTTATTTTAACTCGACAATGCGTGGAAATAATACAGAAATGCTCTTTAACTAGGTGACGGCAGTTTTTTTTCTTGCATTTGGTGAAATAATTATTGGTTTAAATTTCAGCATTAAGTAAAAACTCACAATCACAGATTAATGAACAAAATAAATGTTTAGACAACTTGGTGTCACTGAACGGTTTAGCACCAACATACATAATAAGAATCTGTTGAACTTATCAGGCGACTCAGGTTTTCTGGTTTTTAAGTTCCTTTGCTCTGGAGCAAACTTCCAGAAAACTGTAAAACTGCTGAAACACTGAGTTCCCTTAAATCTAGACTATAAATGAATTTGTTTAGATTTGCTGCCTGTGATTAATAACAATTGGAACATCATAAAGTGATCAATCAATCATTATTTCTTTTGCTCACTCTGCCACTGTAATGGATTGTTTTCTTTTTTTGTTTGCTTGTTGATTTATTTTCTGTCTAATCTTTTAAAGCACTTTGAATTGCCTTTCTGCTGACAGTGTGCTACACAAATGAAATTGCCTTGACCAAGTCACACATGGAAGATGCTATAAAGCAGCTTTATTACCAAGACGACAGGATATTTTACACACTGACCTTCTGATTTTATTCAGCAAACTGCCATCATTTTTCTTGATGTCTTGAACCATTTTCTGAAGTTGCCTGAAAGACACAACACTGCCATTCAGAAAAATGTCCTCAGAACATTAATTCTTCTTCTTTTTTCCCCCACTCTTATTTAGTTAGAAAAACCTTAAATTATCTATTTGAGAAACCCAATAAATTTGTACTCAGAGCTTATTGAACAACAAAAATGATCAGGGTTGCAACTATTAAAAATTTTAAATCAACTTCTTACCGAATTTTTGCTGTTGCAGGTGCCGCGAGTTTGTTCAACGTATCCATATTTACATTTAACCCAAGAGTTGACATTTTCCGAGCTTTATTCCTATCATAGGTTTGAACGATGCCAAACCTATGACCGTGTTGTTAGCAGGTTTGCAAACGAACGCTCTGTATGACTGTCAGTCTTGAGAAAAAAGGGGAGTGCTTTTGTTCCAGTTGCCTGAGTCTGAAAAAAATCACTTCTTGTTTTTGACCACACTTTCTTGCATCACATGATGCTTTGTGATTTTCTTCAATGTTGCCCTTTTTCCAGCACCAGAAGTTGCCATTTTACCACCTTCACGAGACAATATGTAATAAAAAGACAGCCTTGATAGAAATGTATTGAACATCGTAAAAACACAAAATCTTTTTTGGTCTTGTTTCTACACTTGAAATAAGACAAACTCACTTAAAAGTAACTTTCTAGCATGCTGTGGGAGCTTGTTTTAAATAAATAATTCCTTAATATTGATGACACAATACTTTTTGCTTGCTTGTTAACTTAAACTAAGTTCTAACATGAAAATATATCTTGCTAAAAATGAAATGTATCTTTATCATGCTAAAGTTACTTTTAACAAGTGTACTAGGATATTTGCACTAGAAACTTGGTGAGTTTTTGTGTTTTTGCAGTGTAGCAATTACAAAACAATGTATTAATGTATCAAATAACAATCCATTCAAATGTATTGATTCTTTGAAAATATTAGAGCATTCAGTAGAGTGATAAAGCTGTAACTTTATCTAATTCAAAGTATGGTCATGTCATGGAAAACACCGTGTCGCAATCCCAAGTTTTTGCTATCATTAGTTCCTTAAAAAAATGAGTCTGCAGCCTTTCCTGGGAGGAAAATTGCCACATGTACGGTTGCCATGATGATTTTTTAATTTTTTTTGACACTTATTTTAATTTGCCAAAATAATTGCTGGGACAGCAGTGTTTTTGATCACGAAAACAGGAAGCAGTTTTTGCGAAACATCCACATTATTCACTGACCAGGCTTCTGGATGTTTCAGACTTTGAATCATGAGAGAAAAATAGAGTTTAGATGTAAAAAAGGACATGAAACTTCACGTGGTTTTTTTTCTGTGAAGTGAGTAAATTTTGACATCCTGTGACTTCATTTCCTCAGGGTAATGAAGTCCACACGTAAAATTAGCTTTATTTTTAAATCCATAGTCTAATTTTAAATTTTCACTTTGTATGTGTGAAGCTCTCAATGTTCAGACTGCAGATTAACTGAATGATAAAAGCAGAAAGCGTGGTGGAGTTTTTAGACATCTGGTTCTATGGAACAAACTTTAAAAAAAATTTTATCTGTAAGAATCATAACATATTTACTTGTAAGACTAGAAATTTAATTTTTGTATTATATTGTCCTGCCGTAAGTGTAGTTTTCTCTCTCTCTAAATTTATGCATTATTTGCTTGTATTTTCCATTTTTAGCCTTCAGTTCTCTCATTGCCTTTTATTTCTGCAAAAGCATAGTACTTCTGTGTTTGGATGAGACTATTTTCCTGGACAATGCATTTAGTTATCTGATTAATACACCTCGGCCAGCGTGTTTATGTTTTCTATGTTTTCTTGTGATTCTTCCATGACCAAAGCTTAGACAGCGCTAATGCTGCAGCTAACTCTGTGTTTTTTGTTTTTCAAGTCTAATAATAATGATAATAAACTTTATTTAGTGTGCACCTGAAACATATATGTCACCATTTTTGTTTACAGGTTAAAATAAAAAGTAGAATCCATGTTTAGCTGAATCTCTTTTCGATATTGTTTCCATTGACTGTATGATTTAACATTTTGAAAATAATTTGGCTTCATAGAAACATGGCAATTTCGAAAAAACTCAAGGTTTTGGACAAAAAGTTTTGGTGTTAGGATGAAGTTGTTTTTTTTTTTTTTCTGTGTCAAAATTGGTTTATTTTGCAAAATTTCTATGAAAAAATGTTTTTTCACACAACAACAGGAATTCGTAACAGGATGTTGCCACTGGTGGAAACCACGAAGAAGACGATGACAGGAAGTAGTTGGAGGATGATGGCGTTGCACGTTTTTTTTTTTTTAATTAATTATTGCATGAATAAGCATGGATTTAAATTAACTTTGAATTAAAATTTCTTTCTTTCTAAATTAACTGAGTCTTCACAAAGTTTTATGCACATGTGTATTGGAAAGTATACTCTATTCCCACTCTTTCTTCCCTGACAGCAATTATTAGAACTATTTCTGCCAATACCTGTGCTCTCTTTGTTTGTCAAACATGCACATGGTTTGTGGCTTGTTTTTTTTTTTTTTTTTTGTCTACTTCCTGTCCTCCAAACCTCCTGTTGATTGCGGCAGATGGTCATACTCAGCCTGTTTCTGCTGGAGGTTTCTTCCTGTTTAAAGGGAGTGGTTCCTCTCCAGTGTCACCAGATGTCCACACAGGATGTTTACTTTAAAGATAACTTTTTAACCAACAGGCAATACATGCTCAGCTGCAGTTATTGTGTTGCATTGTGCCAATATAATTGCAAAGAGATTATTTATTTGGATTGGAATTGGATTTTACATGAGATAATAGTCATTACAGAGAAGATTCTGATATATTTACGCCAATGGAACATGTTCCAACTTCATAGTACTGCAGGATCAGAGAAATAATTTGAGTGGTTGTTATGTTTAATACCACAACACAATAAAAAGACAAGTCATGACATACTATGTTGCTTTAAAACTTAATTTCCTGGTTCAACAAGTGCACAATAAACCACAATAATACTGAAAATGGAAATGTTAAGTGGTTGGTCAGAATAACAATTTGACCAACCATATATAGTGGATTATATAAATCCACTATAATATATTAACCTTACATGTTAAAGACAGGCTGATGTGGAGTGTTGCCTTTTTCTCTGCAGAAATTCTTTTACTTGTGGACAAAAATTTATGGCTCATCTTACCAGAGAACCTTCAAAAAAATATTTGCTCTGTGCCCCAAAAAGCTTGTGCAACTCCAAATGGGAGTTCTTCTTTTAAAAATGGTTTTCTTCTTTTTACCTTTCCACAAAAGCCCAAATTGTGGCATGCTAGCTGACTCGTTGACTGTAACAATTCTTGGTCGGCTTGCATTTTTACCTTACTCTTCACATTTTTGACAATTTATCATCTCGAAATGCTTTAAAGAGATGGTATTATGTATTTTCTAGCACAATCAAGTGACTATGTTATGTCTAGTTGTTATAGAAAGAAATTAAAAGAAATTTGACTTCATAATTTAACACCTTGAAATTGGGCCTCTATTTCTTTAAGAAACTCCTGTTCTCTCTGAAACTCTGCCTTCAGGAAGTCATCTCAACAGCTGAATGGTTGCAATGGGAGGTTCAAGAATTCCTCAACCATGCATGAAAGACTCAAGGCATCACTCCAGGTATGTTTTTGATGAGGAAATAACTTTATAACAAGCTAAAAAAGGGTAAATTTACATGATACCGCCCCTTTAAATCTCTCCTGAACTTTCACCCTGGCCTGTCTGCTTTGTTTGGTCTTCATGATGCTTTGTGTTCACTAATGTTCTGATCATGGTTCCCCTTCTCTAAATGTTTTGCAAGCATTCCTGCATGCATATTGATAAAGTTTATTGTCTGTGGACATCCTAATACATAAAAACACATAAGAAATTCTAAATGACATTACATTACACTACTAAAATACAAAGTACTTTAAAATAACTTGTAGCTTGCAATGCAAAAAGAAAAAAAAACTAAAACAAAAAAGCTCCATCTCAAAACAACATCTCACATAGTGAGATGTTGATGACTCAAAGTCTTCTGGAGAGAAATGCGTAGAGCACAAACAGGTTCTTCAAAATTGTTTTTGTCTCTGGAAAAAGTTTAAAGAAGCAATTTAAAAACAGACAGTGACGTAGTTTGGATGACGTTCTTTTGCAAGTCATTTTTCCACAATGTGGTTCCAGTGTGGTTGAGTTGAACTCTTTATAAAGGAAAAAAACTTCCTTATTTATAGAAACAGCTGATGCAATATAAGCTATAACATGTTACAAAAACGCTGTTTAAACAGATTTTGCTATTGTTTCTGTGGACATCTAATCTAAATATTATACAATATGAGGGAAAAAACAATGTAGCCAGTCAATCTTTTTAAACATTTTATTTTTAATCCCTTGGCTCTTCAACATTTATGTCAGCTTTCAGGGATTAATCTTTGCTTTGAGATCTGTTCATTACATCTTGAGAGCTATATTGATCTTCCTTTGACGAGTTTCAACATCTGAAGCAACACATAAATCAGGACAAGTTCTGCTTAATTTACATGTTTTGGTGATCTTGCAGATTAATGTAAAAAAAGAAAAAAAAAAAGGCAACATGCCTTGTTAGACCAATGAAAGTCTTTCTAATTAGTTATTTCTGAGATCTTAATGGGTGTCTTACGGAATCGGATAGTATTTTTGCAAACATTTGTAGATTTTAAGCTTATCGCATTGTTTACTTCCTGGTTCGGTAAAGGGGACATAAAAAGCCACACCCAAACAAACATCTGTCTTTCCCAGCTGCCGCCACAAGTTAATTTCGCCACCCATAAATCTATAACACGGGCGGCAGTAATAATTAGCTCCATTCGTAGTAGAAGTTAACTGCATTAGCATCTAAAACAGTTTCCAGTACAACCTGTCTGATGTTTCTCTCAGCGTTTTTTGCCGTGGGTTTTAGGTGCTCTGGAAAAAACTGTGGCACTACATTTATTTTTTTCTCTTTAAGGTAACGACCATCTGTTGGAGCCTCCATCAGTTTTGCTCAAACAAATGACTCAACGGCTTCTGGAGAGAAATGTTGAGAGCACAAACGGGTTCTTCTTAAGTTGTGCGCGCTTTTTTCATGTAGGAAACGATGCAGATTCACCTAACATGTTTTTAACAGTGACACCTTGTGGCCTTATTTAAAATTACTGTGTCATCAACCCAGCAGGTGAAAAATATAACAAAAGGTCTAAATGTTTTGAAGTAATTATGTTTTGACATATTACAAACCGCATTTTTTAAGGTAGTAGGCAAATTACAACACATTTGGGCCAACATGTTCAACTAACCATTAAAGCACTAAAAACTTTCGTATGAAATGACATATTCTTCTAAAACTGCAATTTTGCAATAAATTAACAAAATAAGGGAGTGCATTTCTATTACTTTTGTTATTTAAATTTAAATATAAGAATCCAAGAACTTCAAAATCGACATATTTAAATCTCTCCTAATAATCTGAATAGAAATTCGTATTCAGCAAAGCTGGCACCGCAAGAAGGGGAATTTGTTTCAGATTGACAAAAGGTTACATAACCCATAAATAAAGAGGGAACGGACATTTCAGAGTAAAATTAATTTGCAGTCAGACATGACCAAATCTCTCGTCTGTCTCTTTCTATCTATAAATCAAAACCAGCTGCTGCACACAGCTGTAAACACATTTTCTCTCCCCACAATATTTCCAGAGAACTCAGACATTTTGTAGCTTTAGTGGGATGGGCCGTGTTTCTAACGTAAAAGTTCTCTGAGAATCACAGCAAGTATGTGACTTCATGTCTTTTAGCAGCATTTATTTTTGGTTCATTTTATAAAAAATTTCACTGTTTCTCAGTGATACTGAGCTGTGTTTACTATCTTCTGTTCAGCGAGTTCTAGATTTCGAATCAAAATGTGAGTTTGTGAAAGATAAACTGACAACAGTAAGCTGTGTTAACGTTTTATTAATTTTGTCAAACCTCCAAGAGTTTTTAAGTTAGCACTTTAAAAGAAAACTGAAAGAGGAAAAAGACAGGAGTGGGAATTAGTTCCCAGATTGCTTAGCAAGATGTTTTTGTATCCTGAGATGGAAGTGCATTATATTGTGTTATTTTATTAATGCAAATTGGAAACAAAAATGTAAATTATTCTAAAGTAAAATAAATTGTTATTTTAACTTGATAATGTGTGTAAGTTGCATTTTCAAGACAGCAGGTGGACTTTCATTTTCAAGTTAAACCACCTTCAAATGTATTACAGTGACAAAAAGCTAGAAAAGTTTACACACTTAGACTCTTTATAAGTTTCACTTGAAGAAGTTTGACTTAGACATTTTTAAATAAACGCTCAGTTTTACTGGCACATTTTCACAAAATGCAATCTTTTATTTTGGCAGTAAAAATTAGAGAATGTAGGGGACATGAAAATGAAACGACTCACTCAGAGCAGTTTGTTTTGTGTATGCAAATGAAAATACTAAAAATATCTCATAAGAGATGGACTGCTCTGAACTGATTAAGTTCTACCTTTTTCACCTTAAACACATTAAAACAAATTTCTTTGGTGACAAATTGATGGCCAATCCCGAATGTCACTTCAGATATTATAAGGTCATTTTAAAAGTGTTTGTCCCTCAGCAGAGCCTCAGCTTGTTTAGTATGATTCTGTAGTACTCAGTAATTTTCATAAATTTATTTTCTGCATAAATAAAAAAGTAAGTTGGGGGTTACTTACGGCTGCTGAAGGAGGCTGAACTTCCTGATGTCGTACTCGGTGAGATTCTGTCAAAACATGAAATAAAAAGAAAACAGAATTTACAGGTGAATCTCAATTAGAAATGATCACAAAGGGAATTTATTACAGTAAATGATCTCTGATAGAGCTCTAGGATATTCTGGTAGATGGTTGGAGGGACTTTGGACTTGATGAAAAAGCTTCTCTGCTTTTCTTTCAGACTCTGGGATCTCAATGATCAAATTAAACAAAAACTTTCCTCATTAGCCCAAGTAATGTTGCTCCTGCTTAAGGAACCGTTTAACACAAGAAAACCCCTAAATGGGATTTGTTTCACAATCCTCTCTCATCCCAATTGCTACCAAACTTTTTCCTTCCACTCACCTTTCCACTGATATTCTTGGATACAGCAATCTTTGAGGATCCAGCTTCTTTTATGATGACTGTTTGTGGATTTTACTCACTTTTTTAATCAAAATAAAGGAATATTTATAATTTTGTAGATATTCTTATTTATTGATCTTTACATTAGAACTTAAACTAATTTAAGGTGAACAGTGAATGCAATATCTGCTTAATAACAGCAGATGGCAGCATATCTCTGAATTCTATTCACAAACAGCACTCAGATAAACATATAATGCACTTATTGAAAGTTCATTTGAATTGTGAAGCCTGCAGATTAGAGACACTTGCAACATTACGTTAATTTATTACATTTTCAACAATCGTATTATTGTTTTGTGGACTAGATTTACTCAAACTGGGAGCTGAAATGGCTAAAAACTCACCACAATAGGACCAAAATTCCAAACAAATAAATGAAAACATGTAAAAAATGTGTTTGGCTTTTCATTTCAATTAATGACATTAAATGTTAAAATAAAAACAAAACCAAAATGATCAAACATTGAAGAATTAATGTGCCTGCCTGTTACACTGTATTTTATTTTGTCATATTTCAACATGTGTGTTGTTGCAGAAAGGTAATTGTCGCTCCTAAATGAAAGGAAAAATGATTAGGATAAAATATGCAACAAACCCTGCTAAATTATGTATTCCCCTCTTCATTCATAATTCATGGCTCCAGGTCGTTATTCGCTCTAAGTCGCTTCAGTTTCCAAAATTGCTGTAATGTGATGAAGACCCATGACAGCAGATTTCTGAAAGCCTTCGCATTGAAGTCTGAGGGATGAGCAACGAAAGAAAAGTTTGTCTTCGGATAGTCATGCTAAGATTTTAATTAAATACAAAATACGTATCAATGATGTAGAAACTGGCCAATATGAGCTCAGTATGTGAGCATTAAATGAAGGAGCAGTGAAGGGCGGGAACACCACTCCGGAAATGAAGGGGGCGCTATTTTCTTTATTGTACACGGTCTTTTTATTTTCTTTGACAGCTGACAGCATTCGTTGATTGGCTCGTGATTTATATCACTGCAACTTAACAGTTCAATCAAGAGCAGCAGCAGGAACATATGAACGCATGCGGTAACTTGTGCAGCAGAATGACTGAATTAGCAGCGATGTTAGCAGCTAGCTGCTCTGAAACTGTAATAAAGAGCGAAACGGTGCAGCTGTGGTCAGCTTTCTGATGGAGCTGCAGTTTTGTGCCAACTGTGTGAAACTCTGGAACGACAGTATTTTATTTTTCTTTTGGATTAAAAAATAATAAAGTTTAAGCGTGGCTATTGATTTACATCCTTTTTCTGCATTACCTGAATCCAGAAGGATGCATATTTAAAAAATATGAAGTGCCAGAATAGCGAGGAGCAGATCGGATAATGGAAAAGCTCGATGCCTGGTGTAGAACTGAATCATAGATTAATGGGTTCGAGCGCAACTTGCCAATGGAAAAGCGCCCATTGTGTTTAACGAGTCAAGTCCTTTGCAGTCCCAATTGTATCTGGTTCCGGTCAGAAGACAATAAATGTGAATTGTCACAAGTCTATGATGTATGGGACAAAAGATTTTATATCTGAGTTACATTAAAATGTTTATTTTTTACATTGTTTTCAGGCTGGAAACAGTCCTTCAGATCTGGCAACCCTGGGCTGTACTACCTCTAGGAATGCGCCCATAGCATAGCTGGGAGGCCTTTAGGCAAAGCTTGTGATTTAATCATTTGTAAATCAGAGAGAGAGATCACTTAATACGAAAGGCTTTACCTCCTTCAAAGAACTGAACCTTGGCCTCAGAGAAACACTTAATAATCATTCTGGCTCACAGCAGAGCAAAAAGCATCTGTATAAAATCAGACTTAGCCTTTTGACACAGAATAAAATATCAAATAGTCTATCCCAGTGGATACTCAGGTACTACTCCGAGTGTGAATTATTTATAGGAGTGTCTGTGCTTGTTTTAAATGAGACACAGCAGCCACAATTGTTTTTTCTTTTGCTCTCCAGACCTGGAGTCTTCACGTTCAGCTTCATTTTCATTCTCCAAGTGCTTTTTCAGGTTATATCCAGTCTAGAACGTGACCAGAAAACACGTCTATGTGGCCCTTCACGGCTTGAATTCTTGGATGTTGTAGAAGAACGCCTTCTCGATTTACGTTGTGAGAAACTTCAAGGTTTCTGGAACGACAACCTGGCCTCAGGGTTCTGGTCAGACTAATAGGGATCTAGGAATGTTGATAAGGGAAAACCACACAAATTCCAAATCCTAACTTTGAACACAAACTGCATTTATAACTTGACGGGAAAGATTTCCAACAGAAATATTTTATATTTGCTGTCAAATTTCAAAATTTAACATTTCCAATTTGGAAAACTCAGCTGCAATCTTCCCTTCAGGAAACTCCGAGGTCCAACCTGAGGCTTCACAATCCAACATGGCTGCCATCTCAAAGGTGGTAACAGCTGCTATAATCAATTGTTTTTTTCCTCTTTTGACCCAATCTTGGATAATCAGAAGACAACAGATGGATGTTTTTTATGGTTTTATTTCCTCTATAGGTGTAATAGTTATAAGCGATGTCTGTAATTCAATTTCTTGTCCAATAAAACAAATTTTGATTCTGATTGATCAGCTAACAACGCAACATTTCTAAATACAAACACCTCAGCTGGTACCATGCAGCTTAAATGGCGAATTAAAACAATGAAAACCTGGATTGCTAGTAGTGATAGTTTCCAAGCAAGAATTTAAATGATTTCTGTTTCTCTTCTGATTAAAACTGACCATAAATTTAAGGAAAAGAAAACGCTTTAGTAAGAGTAAAATCTCGGTTTCAACTAAAAGGAATGAGGAATGCGGCCATTGTTTCTGTACATGTGGTTTGCTAGTGAAACGTCAACCCAGCTGTTCACAGGTTTGTTCAAGCTATTTTGTTTTTGTTTGTTTGTTTTTGGTAAAAATGAGTTTAATTTTGCAGCAGACATTACCTCTGGTTCTTTCACCACCACTGCATGACGTCTCCGGACTCCCAACATGTTCACAGGGCGGCTTTAAACACTCTAGAATCACCAATGTGACAAGCTAATTCCAGGGAGAAGTGTTTTATTTTTCCTTCCTTCTTGACCCAAAACATTCAGTCCATATTTGCCGTTTTTCCATCATATTTCAAACTAAAATTAGAATAAAATTCGAGCAACATCTAATCCAGGAGTGTCAAAACGTTTTGCCACAAGGGGTAAAAAAACTCCAAATGTAGCAAAGAAAGTAGTTTAATATTTATTGTAGATACAAAATTCGGAAACGCTTTTGTTTTTGATCCGTTGTAGATAGAATAAAAGGAGTAAATTTCCACCAAAAATTCAGATGTTTTGTGATTAATCTCAGCAATTTTCCAGAAAACTTTTGAAATTTTTTCTAGAAAATTTCTAACAAAAATTTGACATTTGAAATTCAGAAATTTTCTGCTTTGCTGTAGAAATTTTCTGATGACAATCTAAAATAAAAAATTTAAAGAAAATTTCTGATTATTCAGTTTTCTGTGACAGAAATTTAGTACTTACTACTACTACAATTTTGCATGTTTTCTGTATTAAAAGAAATACATCTAGTTTTCAGTTTATTTTGGGTTCGATTGAATACATTTATTTTACTATATTTATCCAACTTTCAGAAAGGATACAAACTTGGTTACAACACAAAGACGAATACTTTGTGTTGTACTTCATAGTAGTAAGAAAATTATATTATTTACAATTTTCACCCTGATTCCAAATTAAATCTCCATCAGATTCTATGGACCATATTTGTATCATTTTCTTTATTTCAGTCAAAGGCCTCAAATAAATCAGTCCGAGGGCCACAAATGGCCCCTGACCCGCACTTTGGACACATCAAATCCATAAAAGCTGTTCTGTCTTTTAACGGATCTACGGTTTACATTTTGAAAACATCTAATGTGAAGCCCATCTCTTAACCTGGTTGCTGTAATACGTTTATTTAATGTTCTGCCATGGATGGGCTGTCCTCTATGACTGGCCTTTGTTTGTAGTGTTGCTGTGATACACAAAAGCTAAAAGTAACTTCCTTACAAAGCTGCCAAACAGGCAGCGTCCCAGAGATACAGCGTGACACTTCTTTGATCTGCTACATGTATTTTCTTCTTACCTTGTCTACCTGTGTGAGCAAATCTGACTTCAAAAAGAGAGATTACCTTTATCTTCACTGTGCTGACTGGCTGTCATCCTCAGCCCTGCTGTAGTACTCTGAATTAGACTGTATTTTTCACCCCTTTCATTCTATCTGATAAACTGACAGGGAAAGTAAGAGGCTAACTTTGAATATTTTCCTTGGCAGAGCCAGCTGTCATCATAAGCTGCTGTGTTTTTCAGGTGTTTGTATAAAATAATATTAGCAATTTTGAAATAATTTTGGACATTTTATCACTTATTGGAACAATTTATTTTTTCAAGGTGGAACTCAAAGAGATTATGGTATACGTAGATGAAAGGACTGAAATTATATGGCACTTTTACGGTTACCGTAAAAGTTAACGCACTAAAACCAAAGCGCACAACCACATCTCTAACACGCATCATGTGCATGTTAGAGAAACCTAAGTTTGTAGCGGATCAGAACGCTGCTGCTCGCATTCTCCCTGTTTAACTCTCCCACAGTTTTAGCGCAACGCTCAATAAAAGCGCGGCAGATGATACGGTCGGCCAACTGGGTGAAAAGTTCGCTCTTCAGTTTGCGAAACCACAAAAGAAAGCCGACTCCCACCCTCCAGAACTGCGTACGTGGTAAAAAGCTTAGGTGGGGTCCACTCACCCCTCTTGGAAATGCGCTTATTAATGTTTAGCTTACAAAAAGAGAACCAAGCTGCCAAGTAAACATAAGTAAACTGACCAAAAACATTTAGTTTCAAGACGCACACATATCCCTGCCAGTACAAGGTGTACAAGACTACAAACAAGATGTTTTGACAGAAAATGTATTTTTTCTCCAGAGTTTTGTTAATAATAAAGAGGGTTAGATGATGAAAAAAAATCCAACAATTATTTTTTTAATTCTTTCAAACTTAAAGGAAAATCTGAAGATATGCATAGTGCATACAGCTGCAGGCGCTTGCTACTGAACTCAGGGGCACATCGACAACCACAACTCTCCCCACTGAGCCACGGTCATCCCTTATGTACTCTTCTTGGCACAAATAGTAGAACAGAAGTAATAGGAGAGTGGAACTAGCTGGTTTCCTTGGAAAGACAGGGCTATTAAGGATAGTCCATAAATTTTAAATAAGGTTCAGTTCTTGGCCTGACGCTTAATGCTGGCCTACTTCGTCCACTCAGCAACCATTCAACTCTGCCAACCTTAAACCTTGTGTATGTTTTTATGTGAGGGGAGGAGAAATGCTTCATATTTCACACATTTTGCAGAGAACCAGAAAAACAGAACCTCATTATGAAGCTACCACCGCCATACTAACTGTGTTAGTCTGGTGGACACGGTTTGTTTGGGGACCAAAGTGACTAAATGTTTTGCTTTCACACCGCACTGTGTCAAACAAACCACAACGTTTTGAAAAACCTGTTCTCCTCTTCGCCTGTGGTGGCGCTGCATCAATGACCACTGAAGGAAATGACACAAAAACCTGTGAAGAAGTCATTGAGCGCAAGTTCGTTCTTCACAAGATGTAAACAGAAATGAAGTAGCGTTAGATTTTTTTTTTTTTTTTTATCTTTCCTAAAAGTCCATGACCAATTTCTCCCACAAGTGCTAGGCTAGTACGTTTGTTTTGGTTGTATTTACCCAGAATGCCCTGCGCTGTCGTCCGCTTTCTGCTTTTGGAAACTGCGCCAGAGTTCACTTCAACCAATCTGCGACTGAGGTTTACAGGCGGACCTGAGTTTTCATTTTTTGATCCGAATCAGAGTCTGATTATGCATTCACACCTTTCCAAACAAACCAAACTTTCTCAGCAAACAAACTGGACACTGATTAAAGAAGATTAAACACGGCTAATGTGAATGCACACTTCAAACTGGTGCAGTCTGATAACTTTATGTATCATGAATGTTGGCTTTAGAGGAACAGGGAGCAGACATGTCTATACCAGAAATGATTTAATGAAGGGTAAAGCCAAATTTAACAGCAGAGTCCAGCAAAGAATGTTTAAAAACAGGAAGTGAGACTGATTAATTGAATATATTATATCTGAATGGAAGCATAAACTGAGCTAGCTGAGTGAAGAAATGGCAAAATATAAAGACATGAGTCTTTAGCCAAAATATCAAGAGATGCAACATCAAAAATGACAAAAGAGCTCAGGAACAGATGTTAAATGAAAAACAGAATGTAAATAAAACTCATTTACTAAACTAAAAAACAAAAGCATCGCTTAAAACAGAAGCTAAGCCAACACAAAAAGACTGAAAATGCAGAACAAAACCTTACAATTAAGATGAAATCCTTCAGTTTAATCAAATTTCCCTAAACATGCTACTCGCTGTCCCTCATCTGATTATAAAACATTTCTCCAGAAGGTGTTTGTCTTGTCCATATGGACAGCCTCAATTAAGCATGAAGGTGCTGATGTTGCAGCATTAGCACCTGCTGCTAATGCTGCAACATCCACATTCCCAAAGTCTTGCACATCATGAGATGTTTGCTTTAATCTAAACGGGACTGTTTGGGTCAGATGATTGAAACTGGGAAACAAATGAGGTCTGCAATAGGACAATGATGCAAAACAAACATTAAATCTCATTCTGGAATAGACTGAAAAACTAGGTTAAAATCAGAAAACCAATTAGATTTACTGAACTCCATCTGATTTATGCCTTTTAAAGGTGTTGAGTTTCTTACTAAGAGAATCTTAGTGATTCTTACTTGTGGTTGGATCAGTGAAAAACTATGATAAATTTAAAACTGCAGGGCATCAAATTCATGTTTTTGCATCTTTGACGTTACATTTTTAAAATCACTCAAGTTTCTAATTAATCCAACAAAACTAATAAATGTTTCTTTTTGCTTTTCTCCTGAAATCTCCTCTCGCTGAGCACACAGCTGCTTTACATTGGTTAAAACTGAAGCCTTCCTAATTATGCATGATTGGAGCTTTCTGATACTGGAGATTAAATAAATCATGTCTGTGGAAACATGTAGAAAAATTCTCTTCCTCAAACAAAACATGAAGTCGGAATGTCTCAGGATTTTTCTACATCACACATAAACTCTGGGCCGTTGTTAGATTTTCGCAGATGTAACACAGAATCCTGCCAGAATGTTTTTGCAAAAATAAAAGAACAGACATTTGACTGCCAGACAAAAATTCAAGCCGCTGATCCAACTTAGAAAAAGAACTACGTGCCTTGAAACCAAGAGTCTGTTACAACAACACAACCAGCGGAAATGTAGCTTTTAAATTTTACTGCAATATTTATGCTTTTGTAGAATAATATGTGATGTATAACAGAGTGAAACAATCAGTCATGAATTATTTGGCAGGCCAGTTTAACATAAAATCTGCTTTTTTTAAAAATGTCTTTCCCAAACTGTCGTCTCTGGACCACCGGAGGTCCCCGGGCACCCCGAGTGATCCACCTGGTCCTGCATGTAAACGACCGTTTATTTGCGGTGACGTCAGCTCAAAGTGTGATGCCACAGGGAGCTGAGCAAAGGCCTGCAGTTAAATAAATAAGAGTGGATAAACGGCTTGACATCAGGTCACTCAGAAACCTGATGCCAACGGGAAGAAAACAAGGATAGGATCATTACTTATCTGATCAGAGGAAGTCAAGTCAAAAAAGATAATAAATACAGTTGATAGAAATTAATGGATAATTTAACACTTAGTGGTGCAGAAGAGTGTCTATTTTTCTTTCCAAAAGACAAATAGTCCTAAATGTTATTAACGTACACAACACTTACTAAAAAAGAACAAACCTTTTTTAGTAAAGGTTTGACAACAATGCAAAGCTTGAAATCCACACTTCCAGAATCTGTAAATAACTCAGAACAAAATACTTGGTCACCTTTTTTTGTTTTCAGGTTGGATTGTTTTGTTTATAAATGAACAAAATGTAAATGGGAAGTGTTTAGAATTACATTAAAATAAATTTAAATGCATAACACTGAAGGACAACTTAATAAACACTGATTTGCAATAAGCATATAATTTGTTATATCAAATCTCTTTTCATTTAAAGGTAAATTGAGATGGTTTGGTGGATCCCTCCTTTACTCTAGGCTGATTGCATGAGCAAATATACACAACGTCGTCACATTGCACATTCTGTCAAGCTGCGCTCCAGCACAGCAGTGGTTTGAGTTTCATGCCAAAATCAACATGTTGGTGTCACCACAGAGCAAACGGCACCTCCATGTTGCTAAATATCAGCGGGGACATTGTTTCTCCGGAGATGTTTAATCAAAGCAGGAGATCATTACAGTTATTTGGGTAGGTAATTTAGTAAATTATATTATTATTGTCTGTCTGTGTTGTTCAGATAGGCTGATATAGTGATACTTCACATTTATTGGTCCTTCTTGTTGTTAAAAGTATTAAAATAAAGGAATCTTTCATTTCATTTGTATAATTTCATTTATAAATTCAGATTCTAATCAAAGTAAATTTGTTCTGTGAAGAAAAAGGGGTGTTAAAAGCAAATGTTTTAAAGCATTAGGCCTGTCATAATAACAAATTTTCCTGAACAATAAATTGTCCCGGAAGTTATTGCAATTTACTATAATATTGTCATTTGAGACCATTTTCAAGTAATAATATGGTAAAGGCATAATATCAATGCAAAAAATACATTCTCAAAGAGAGTACCCTAAATAAATAAACAATAGAAATGACAAATAAAATTAATTAAATTAATTCACCATTGTACAAAGAGACCAGGGATTTTGATGCGATTTACGCTTATCTAGAGCAAAATGTGGAAGTGTTGGACCTGTTTTTAGGGCCAGAAATGCGTTCGGTGTGAATGCAGCAGCATTAGAGCGCCGATGCACTGATGAAGTACTTAGTAGCCTTAAAGTTCGACTGAACCGCAGTGCAGTGTTTGCTAGCCTAATAGGGCTGAATCTCTCTTTCTCTCTGTGGGATCTATCAGTCAATATCTCTATGTTTATGTATTTTTCAGCTCTGCTCTGGCACCTTGCTCATCAAAGCCTCTGCTCTGAAACATTCATCATTTTTTGACTGATCATATTTCCTGTTGCGTCTCCTTTAGGGGAAGTAAGCCTGTGAGACACAAGGCGCAGCTCAAGGTGAGTAAATAATATGAAAAAATAATACATTATTGCTGTCATGTAGAGCGTGACAGGTAGGATGTATACATTACCCTGAACTTGTTCATTTTATAAGGTCACAACCATAAAGATCAGTGTATTTTTTTTAAATTTTCTGGGGGAAATAAACAATCATTTTGGGGAAAAAAATGTTTGCCTTTGACCATCCTCCCCTTTTATTCTGATACTCCTAAATAAAATCCAGTGACACTAACCAACTTCAAAAGTATTTTATCTGTAAATAAAGTCCACTTGAAAGTGATCATGTCAGTTCTGTGAACCAGTGGACATTTTTAAAATAGATTATATAACACTTAGCACTGCATGGCTGCTTGGAGGTCTCAGTTTAACTTAGTTTTACTCAGAAGTCTAATTTTTCTAAAAGGTAAAAAACAAAAAAAGGTAAAAATGCCTTGTGGAAAAGTATAAATAATGCAATTAGTATATACAATATAATTAATATCATGCCGGGATATATGTGGCATGAGAACGCTGGAATCTAACTTACCCTATTTTAAATATAAAACATGGTAGTGGCAGCATTATGCTTTGGAAATGTTTGTCTTTAACAAGGGAAGTCTGTTCAGATTTGATGGGAAGCCAAAAAAGACTTCAGATGGCAGTAAACCTACAACCAGAGATACAGTCTAACGGTTTAGATGAAAGCGTATTCATGTGTTAGGATGACCTAGTCAAAGTGCAGACCTAATTCCAACTGAGAATCTGTGTCAAGACTTAAAAATGTATCCATCTTACTGAGCTTGAGCTATTTTGCAAGTAAGTAAAGGCGATAGAAACCCCACAAAAAGACTTTTAGTCTGAATTGCAAAGAAAGCTTCTGAAAATAAAAGCATGCCACACTTTATAGATTTTCTATTTCAAAAACTATTCATTATTTTACAAAACATTGTGATAGTCTCTCAATAGCTCTTTGATTAATGCTAACAGTTAACAGAAATATATATTTTCAAGCATGGAAAACTAGAACATCACAGTTACTTGATGTCAAATTTAATTTCTTTCAGTTGTTTCAACTGAAATCATCATTTCTGGGAAACGACTCAAACCTACAGCGAAGACAAACGCAGCCAAAGCGATGAAAGTGACTCTCAAAGCAGAAGTTGCAACAGATTTACTGACTGCTATAAGAGGAAGGGCAAATTATGGGAAGTAATGCAAGCAACTGTGCTCGGATCCCTCATGGTTCAAGTCGCGCACTGCCTCGTCTGTTGTCCCGCACGTTTGCAGAAATAGAAAAATAAGCATAAAACAAAGCTGAATGAAAATGGAACAGAACGAGTTCAGCCGTTTATTTTTAGTGATTTCATACCGAAATCCCCATTTTAATAATTTGCAGTAGGGGAGTCGAACATGTTCAATTTCAGTTGGGGCCACATTGAGATCATGAATGTTCTTAAAGGGCCAGAAAGTATCGATAAACCAATCGGTGGAATTATTTATAGAATAAAAAAAAAAATAATACTGAGCATCTTTTCACACCGATCAGTCCCTCCAGGATTTTTTTGATTTTTTTTTTTTTGCTCTAAAAATCAGAAAATAAAAATTTTCTTTTGTGATTTAAAAAAAAAAATTAATTGAAAATCAGATCTTTTCTGACGCCAATTTAGAAATATTTGCAAGAAATGTTGAAATATTTGCACTTAGGTAAGATGATAACTGTGATTTTTTGATTTCTCGCAAATAATTAATCACAGACTAGAACTTGAAATAATTAAGCCGAGGCAGAAGTGTAGAAGTAAAATATACTGCCACCTTCTGGTGGGTGTTGGCATCACTTCAAACTAATGTTCCTGACCATTTTTCTGGAAAATTTTCAATGCTCATTTATACACAAAGGTAAAAAAAAAAAAGATACAATTTACTGAGTTTGCATTAATTTCACATTTTCACATTGAAATTAGACATATTGGTCAATGTAATTTGATAGGTAAACGGATAAAAACCTCTGATTTGATTAATAAAACAAGATTTAAGCACATTACTGTTGCCTGGAAGGTTTGATTTGTGCATATCTCAGCAGTTTAAAGGGCCTCATATTAAGGATTTGTCTATTTTAATGTTAAAATAAAACAAACAAAACAAAAAACAAAGTGAGGACAACTTAATGTAGTTTGAGATAAAACTTTTTTTTTTTTCTGCAAAAAAAAAATAAAAATAAAAATAAAACAGACTCACCAGAAATCTGACTCCGTCAATCTTTAATCTGGTCACTGTTCCGGCGCACTCTTGCATGTTATTCTGATGGTAATCGCAGAGAAACGTGATCAGTAGCACATCCTGTCAGTCACGGTTTAATTCTTCAAATGTTGAGGGAAATAGATCCCCGCCATCCGCTGTAAAACTTTTAGTCATTCCTCTGAAACCCACCTTGGACATAAAAAGCGCCACTTTCGTGTGGTCCCACCCTTCACACTCTTCTCTGGTCGGCAGGTTCATGTCTGCTGCTGCTGGGAGCCTCTTAACTCCCGACACTGTGGTTCCAGAGCGAGTTTCCACACACTGATGGCCCAGCGATGCTTCAGCTTGAAGAACAGGCACCGAGGTCACCTTAGAGTAAAAATACATGCCCATTTTCATTCTTCATCATACATAAATATCAAATGTCCTGGAACTGTAACTAAAACACAAATGAACATTTCCCCATTGATGGTCTTACGGCATCAACGAAAGGGAAGCTGGAACTTCCTGAAAATATATTCTATTTTAAAACGGCAAGAAACCAAATGTGTCACAATAACAGGGTTTACTGTTAGACTGTTAGATGTAATGTGAAATGGGGTTTTTATTTTAAGCATACTCATAATACTGCTGATCAGCACTAAATGAAGATTTCTGTAGATTTTGAAAAACCCAAAAGATTCTTAAAACAAAAACAAGTTAAATCCAAGCTTTGTTTACGTCTCAAAAGACTTTAAAAAATATAGAAAACAAGACGTTTTTTCATCATACGTCTTTCAATATCAATATTTAAGAATCACTGACTGAAAATAAGCTCCTATATCTTGCTTAAAACTTCCTTGTAACTTACTTTCATCAGTGTACTGAAATACCAAGATCTTTCACTAGAAACTAAACAAAAGTACTTGATAATATTTTGTTTTAGCAGTGAAATTTCACAACACACTCAAACTTTACGGTGTAAAGTTAGTTATTTTGTAATGTCCATCAGCATGGCCGCATTTCCTATTGGTTTAAAGACAGAAAGAAAAAAAATCAACAAAATGTGGAAATCCTTGAGAATTGTTGCTTACAGGAGATCCATTATGCAACAATTCTCAAGGATTTCCACATTTTGCACATTTTTATATTTCCGTGCGAGTCTTAAAACAAACTGAGCATTTAAAAAACAAAACAACAACAATAAAAAGCTCTCATGTGGTTTTTTGGCAACAAGTTAATGATTTTTGGTGTTTTATGGCTTCAAAAACCTCCTGATTGTTAAAAGACATTGAACAGGCATTGCTCTTACCCAGCAATTTAGAAAATCTGCTCTGCGTAATAATTTGGAACAAGGCATTTTGAGTTTTTTATTTTTGAAAAAAATACAGTTGTCATGGGGAGCTTTGTTCAGTAAAATTAGATTTAAAAGAATCTGAGATAATAATTTGGAACATGATGTCGGTGATTGTTGAAGTTTTAAGGTTTGAAATTAGTAAGTAATTCAGTGGTTATGCTCAGATGCTAAACTAACTCTCCGGCTGCAGTGGACTTCCTGTTTGGTGGGTTCCACTCATGCAGATCTAAAGTTATAAATGTGAAGAATGGGGATGTGGATAAATTACAGAAATATTGGCAGACAATGTTATGGATAAGTATTGAGGGGCAGCAAAGACTGGCGTTTTATCGGCCAAAAAATCTCAAAGTATTTTACAAGATGAATTCAAATGACCAAAGGAAGTTATACAATTTTATCAAATAGTTTTATTTAGATCCAATTGGAGTCCAAGTCTTTCCAAAGTAGACAGTTTGGGCTGTTTACCGAGACCGGCTGAGGGAAAAGAAAAACAAAGAGAGTACACAACGTTAATGGCAGCAGCTTCATGAATAACATTGTCTCAGAAAGATACAAATGACAAGAAACAAATGACAACATGGTGTTAATTGCAGCAATAATTGCAAATAATGCATAAGCAGCGAGTAGAGGGAGTATAAATTTAGTAACCGACAAGAAGCTCTGCTTGTCAATTTGTCCAACTGTGGCAGGTGAAACTAAAGGAGTGTCACACTTTACTCTTAATGTGAATATTTTAGTGCCAGAAAAACAAATTAAACTGAAAAATCTGAATCAAATTCAGCTGTTTTATTGGTTTGCAAAGGAAATTAGTTTTTTAAACAAAAAGAGTCACATCCACCAAAACAAATGGGAATATTATTAATAAAAATTATTATTTCAGTTGCACAATTCACAAAGTGAAACACATTACCTTGATCAATTAGACAGACTGAAGTAATTATGATGATTTTCTGCTTACAGCTAATTAAAACACAACAATTAAGATTAGAATATTACATCAAGCCAATGAAAAACATTTTTAATACAGAAATATGACATTGCATGTAATTGTGCCTTTTCTACAGGAATGTGCAAGATGAATTTGTGGAAGACAGAAAGATTTTAGTGAGCACTTTCATTACAGAGGTAGCCAAAAATTACACGCAAGTAAAAGTAGCTTTACTTCAACATATTTTTAGTCTAGTAAAAGTATGTGGTAAAAAGTATACTCAAGTTATTAATATTGGTTGAAAAGTTCTAGTTCTTTGGGATATTATTTTACTATCAATGGGCCCTGCGACGTTGCCTAGCAACGCCACCCAAGCCTTACCCATTGCCTAGCAACCACGTTGGAGTTCCACTGGCAGATTATTTCACTTGTAA
The DNA here is from genome assembly GCA_010277015.1 of Poeciliopsis turrubarensis. NCBI lineage: Eukaryota > Metazoa > Chordata > Actinopteri > Cyprinodontiformes > Poeciliidae > Poeciliopsis > Poeciliopsis turrubarensis. The sequence goes on from VMRN01000017.1 coordinate 273,939, forward strand.
CCAAACATTTTTCCAGTGTTACAAGTGGAACATTTTGCCGATGGAACTAGTATTTTTTCATCAATATTAAAGAATTGTTAACTTAAAATAAGCTGATATTTTGATGATCAAAGTAGCCAAGTATTGTACAAATAAGATCAGCTCAACATAGTTTACTCAAATGTAAAAAGTAGGAGAATTTAGTTGAGTAAAAATGTATTTGATAAAAAGTTTAGTTAAATACTGAGTAACTGATCAAATGATCAATCATGTAAAATTTACATCGTCAGATGGACCAAAATATAAAGTTAAGTGGAAAGTTTGATATGTTAAGGACCAAAATTAAAACAATTCATGTAAGTAACAAAAAATAATAAAATCACCCAAAAGAAAATTTTTCCAAATCAGTTTTTCTCTCAATATAAAACGTATGAAACTTTAACAAAAACTGCTGTAGGTTTGTGTCTGTGTCTGGTGAATTATTGTTTTTCATTCAGTGGCTAGAAAATCCAGAAATTTGACTGAAGTAATAGTAGAAATACTTCATAATAAAATTACAACATGGTAGAAACACTCCTAAAAGTAATTTTATTCAAAAAAGTTACTCACGTAAATGTAACTAGTTGCCATCCAATTATACTCGGGGGCAAAGTTGTTTGTACAAATTGGATTGTTTTATTTTATTGATACATTATTTCAGATAAACCTTTTATTATTTTAATAATACACTTTTATAGTAGAAGCTGAAAAGCATTTTTGTTATCTAATTACCTAAATGTGACGTGAAAATTTGTAAAAGTTCCTTTTGTCAACGACTTTGTTTGTTGTAACTGATATATTTTTCTCCTTTTGTTACCCAAACAACCCAGTTTGCTGAATTTTATCTCAACTTCCTCAAGTTTTGTTGAATATTTGATTTTGTTTTACTCTTCATGTTCCCACGTGTAGAGAGTTGTTCCAGTGTTGTTTTCAGATCCTTCTCGCTCTTTTGTTAGTAACCATGTCAGCCTGATGTTTGAGTCGTTTCTCGTTTTGAACTTCCTGCCTTAGCATCACGTTTTTTTCCCCCTTCTTTGTTGATTTACAAAAATTGTTTATTTTTACTTTCCAACTGCTTTGGGAGTCTTTCTTGTTTTTGAGTGCTGCTCTTTGCAAAAAACAAAAAAAACAAAAACAAAATGCTCTTCATGCCCAAAGGTTGTCAGGCCAAAATTTCTTCATGAATAATAAAATAAAAAAATATAAAAACAAGGGAAATGCACTCGAGCTGAACTCTGCAGAGGAAAAACAACTTATTTCTCGTCAGACTGGAATAGAAATATCGTTTGTTGTCCTACTGTCACGAAATTCACATGTACAAACAACAAATGAAAACCCAGAATAAAAAAAGAATATGTATGTGTACATTTGTGCTATCTATTAACAACAGAAAAATAAGGATAACAGGCAGGACAGTGAGGATAAAACTCAAATTAAAACAAATGTGCAACAGACTATTTACAACAAATTAAAAGAAAACAATTAGATTGGTTTTCATATATGTGATCCTTATTTAAAGGACAAATATGTTTGACACAAAATATTTCAAATATTACACACCACCACTACTGGCTTCTTTATTTTATTTAAATAAATTAACAGCCTAATGTCCAAAAATGAGGATCAAAGCAAAAGATATGCACCATTATTTAATTTCGAAGGATTTTTTTCTTTAATATTTGCATGATAAGGTCGTTGCTTGGGCAGTTATCCAACTTTGGACGTTTACAGACGCCTGAAGATGATTGGTTCATCTGAGGAAACAATATGTTGAAGCAGAAACGTCATGGAAACACAAAGCATCACTGTCCGCAGAAAGCAGAACAGATTCTGCCTCCCAGAGGTCAACTGGGTGTCATTTATTTTGAACATGATAACAGTATGAAATAATAGACATAAACAAGAAAACACATCATCTTAACATGTTCGAAAAGGAGGAAGAAGAAATTAACACTCATATTTATAATTACTCCAGTTCACATATATGCATTTGTGCTATGTATTGTGAAAATGATATAAAAATGTTTTTGGGAAATGTGTATTATTTTCACAACTTAACATCTGTGACGAGGAATGGGCCAAAATCCAAACTTATGAGAAACCTGTAAAAGGACCCGCGTTATTATAAGAAAATATTTTATTTAAATAAAGTGGAAAGCAAAACAAAAGACTTTAGAGACTTTTCTATGTTATTATTCTGGCATACAAATAGTTTTGGTTAACCTGACTGACCAAAAACAGAAGATGTTTTTGTTTGATTTGATGTCAAAAGATGAGAAAATAACTGAATATAACTTATGATTGTAATATTCTGGTTTCCAATGTAAATGCACACATTTTTTCTGTTCTTAAAAGTTACTGAAAGACATCAAAAGTTGTTTTTACCAGTTAGAAATAACTTTCAATCTGTTTGCATCTTATATGTTTTGAAAAGCTTTCTTTTCGTTTACAATAAACGGACCATGAGTAAAGCTAACAAAGATATGAGGTGAAATGTGCAGATTAACAGTTCCAGTATTAAACCAAAACCTGCCAATTTTATTACCTGCAAATTAGATGCGAAGAATAGTCGTGTTTCTTATTTTTATTTCTTACTGCTGTTTTCTTTTTAACAATCTCTCTCTGAAATATTAATGAAACTAGAAAAGTGACATTTTAGCAAGAAACCTCAATAGAAATGTTTCCAACCTCCAGATATGTTTTTTGTTTATTGTTCAATATATAAAGCCTTTTGAGGCTTTATATATTGAAAGTCAACTTTGGGGTTGACTTTTAATACATAACCTTCTGAAAAGGGTGCTGTCAGATTCTCAGCATTCAGGTTAAGATTTTCTGTCACTTTTTAGCAACAGAAACGCCTAAAAATACTGAGTACTAAATTAATTTTCTCTCGTTTTTGAAAAAGCCTAAAAGTTCCACTTTTTAATATTTCATAACTATGAAATTGAAATACAAACTGACCTTAGGGAATCACTGGATGTCAATTAGTTTTCTACTTTAAAGCAAAAACAGAAATAAAATGATTCTTTTGGAGGACCAGGATTTGAAATGCAAATAATTAGTACCCCCAGTAAAGGTGTGCAAAAATTTTAAATACACTTTTATTGGAACTACAAATATAAAGAAACATACATACTGAACTTTGAACCGCTCCCGAACCAGGAAGTGGACTGCAAAGCAGGGCATTCTGGGTAAATGTAACCAAAACAAAAGTGCTAGTTTGGCGCTAACAGGGGGAAATCATACAACCACCAAAATCTGAAGTCAGTCTATTTTTGTTTACATTTCGTGAAGAAGGACCTTGTGCTCAGTGTCTTTCTCAGAGGTTTTTGTGTCTTTACCTTCAGAGGTTTTCGGTGCAGCGCCCCCACAGGCGAGGAGGGGAGCAGGTTTTCAAAAGGTTTAGTTTGACTCTGAAGTGAGAAAGAGAACCACAGCAGCAGGTTCAGTTTTGAACCCAATTGAACCGAGTCGACTGGACTATCAGCTGTAAAAACAACCTTAAAGGAGAGCTTTAGTCATGTGAGACTGACGTTGATGCTTTCCCAGTAAATTGAAAACAACTTCATGTGTTGGGTGTGTCAGTGATGCTGTCGGCCATGTTGTTTTCCACAAACCCTAGAAACCTTGAGAATGGCATTAACAAGTTTCTTTGAGTTTGAGCTCCATTCTCTATTTTGAGTGTGACTGAATTGAAACAGTTTTTCACTCAGAGGCAAATCAGGTTGTTATCCATCTGAAACCTTTAGCTGTGACCAAAGAGCCAGACGCTTATTTGACAAAAGCCTCCACAGAAGTTTTCGAAACCTTTCTGCCAGGAAAGGTTTCAAAAACCTTTCCTGGCAGGATTTAGCTTCCCTCCAGGGAGGCGGCTGAATCCTGATCACCTGGCGAACCCCATCTCAGCTGTCCTGCCATGTCCGGTTCGTCCCGCCGCTCACTGTCTCATTATGTCCGGACCAAGTCGGCACCATCTGCTCTCCAGCTTTAATTAGCTCACCTCCTAAAATGAAAGTCTTTGTGTGCATTTCCCCAGAGAGCGCCGCCGCTCACATACGGCCTTTGCACACATGCAGGTACTGCATGTGCAAGCTGTTGATGATTAGTACCATTTACCGGCGGGAATATGACTGCATGCGCTTTGGTCAGGAACGCAGACTGAAAATAGATTCAAGATGCAAGACCCATTGATCGTTTTAATTTCCAAAGAGGTAATTACAACAAGAGGCATTCTGCTGCAGAGAACAACAATACAAAAAAGGTCTTAATTTGCTTCTGCTGTAATTATGCACAAAATGCTTTAGATGCACACGCGGAAACGAGTTGTTTATTTTGGCACTGAATAAAACCTTTGCAGACCTTGATTCTTCATCCAATTAGGACAGCCTTGTTCTCGTTCTCACCCTAATAAGCACACCTTGCTTTCCTCTGACAGGAATTATCACACGACTCTCATTAGTGCGGAGTGCCGGGGGTTAATGGATGTCAGAGGACAGACACGTCTAATTGGTGGACTGTTTACCCCTCCAATCAGTCAGCGGTAGATGAGGGTGCTGGCCCCTATCCAAAAATGAAACCAAGGAAATTATACAGTCTTTCTTTTGCAACTATCTGCAAAAGATTTCTGCACCGGATTGTTGCTAACAGCCTGTGCAGGAGTGCTCTAAATTAGCTAATTTACACACCTGTTCTACTGGTGATCTGTCAGAGTTGGTCTTTAGGTCGCCTGGTTTTATTTTTTAACTGAACTGAAACACACCGAATTCCACAGTGGATGTACATGTTAAGGTTGTCATAGTCAAGCTAGCATAACTGACCTACTTCCATCTCACTCGTTATTTTTGTTCCTAAGTAAATTTTTTCCCAAACTTATATAGTTATATAGTTGTGGTAGTGTGGACAATCAGTAGCAAAGCACTACATTCCTTTTTATTTTGTATATCAGGCGTACATTTAACATTTAGTGCGTTATGTTGGTTAAATATTGAGTTGGATAAACTTGATTTGGTTTCTTGTAGGAAATGCATTTTTGCATTTCTGATTTTTCTGGTTTTTGTCAGATGGCACTACTAGTTCAGGGAGCAAGTGTAAATTTGCAGATGATCTGTTTTAACAAATATGTAAAAACTATACAACTCTGGAAAGAAATGAAGGGAATACTGCACTGAACCTTATTGAAAACCTTCTGGTTATTCCGCCATATAATGGTTCCTGAACTCTTCAGTTAAAACATCACTATTGTAGTTTCTAAATGAATGTAAACTTGTTTTCTTTGCATTATGCAGTGCTTTTGAGGTATGAAAGCACTGCATATTTTTCGTTTTTCTCATTTTCTACTAATAAATACAAATTTTTTGCTTGCAATTTCAGAGACATATTGTCAGGAAGAAAACAATGATAATTTTACTGGAATATATACTTAGAAACAGTAAAATGAGAGAAACTCATCATTTTAAATGGGCTCTTAATATTTTCCTGAGTTGTTTGTTTTAAGAAAAGTTACATACTGAACCTTTAAGTTTGACAAATTACCAAAAACAGAGGAAGTTTTTCATGGCATTGTTGTTTCTACCCATTCCCCACCGAACAGCTTTTACTGGAAATGAGCGACTTCGTACCAGCAGAGTGTTTTAGTGTTTTCTTCCCCTCTGGTATTAATAATCAGTCAATCTTGGCAGGTGGTCTTTTGGTAAACACCAAATCCTCAACACCTGTTGCCAGAAGCCTTTTCAGCCTAGCTCTGAGCAGCTTTGTTTCAACTGAAACGCCGTCCCAGAGAGCAACCAGACATAAATAACCCACTGTGCCACAGCCAAACAGGCCGTTATTCCCAGACAGAAGCTGCACACAACAACTAAACAGCAGCAGAAATTCCCAGAGGTGCAGCTCATCTCCAAAGAGATGCTTCACGCTCCCGCCGCACCCCGTCCGAAGAAGAGGTCGAAACCAGGAGAGGACAGTTTCTGCAGGCGTGAAGAGGCGACGTTCCAGGATGTTAGAATATTCCTGGTAGAGAGGAAAATGGGCCGCAGCCGGAGAAGCTTTCTGACCCAGCTGGCCAGGTCAAAGGGCTTTGTTGTGGAAGACATTCTCAGGTTGGAAAAAAAAGATTTTGTTGTTGATGTCTGGCCCTAAAAGGTTTTTCCTAGTGTGAAGCTTTTCTAAAAAGGTTCTGATGGATTTCCCTGGCATTTCCTAACCTTGAAATGATTTAAAGGCCTCCGTCAGTCGGTCCAGTAGGCAGGCTTATGGAGATGCTAAATTAGGGCTTATCTTTTGTCACAAGCTTCTGCTTTTGTGTGGTTTTTATCTAATTAGCCAGTGACAGTGCCACTGATGCCTCATGAAGATCTAATTATGGAGGATTATGGAGTCATGGGGCATTATGATATTCCCACTGTATGATAACCTTGAGTAAAAATACGGCATCATCACAGAAATTACAAAGAACCCTCATAATTCTCAACAGATATTTATTGATATTTTCCTGAAATATCAATAAAACCTACAAGAAGATTAGAAAATGAAAAATTCATGTTTTTCTCAAAATTTTGACTTTATTCTCAAAATATCAAAATTTTGATATCTTTTACTCAGACTTTTATTCAGACATTACCTGTTTGTTAATGCTTTGAATACAAGGTGTAGATAAAGGCACATAAAGAAAAAAAGGTGCAGGAACATGTCCACACCAGTCCTGCAGGAAGTTGCTTTAATCTCAAAATGAACTTTTTTTTCTCAGAATTTTAACTTTTTTTAAGTCATAATTGACCAGACGTTTCCTCTCAAAAGATTAAAGTAATTATGAGAAATGCTTGTTGCAGTGAATATTTGAAAAGCAAAAGAAATGCCACTTTAGTTGACTAACATAAACGCTTTTACTATCCCGATGAATAAAGTACATTTCTTTACTGACATGAAATCTTAAACTGACCCACAACGATTTTTGGAGTTTGACAAATTAAAAAAAATAAACGTGACTGCATGTTTACAAATATTTACAGAAAGCCATGTGAGGTGGTGCAGCTTATTTTTAGCCTTATATTAGTGGCCATATCACAACAGGAGCTCACTGACTTCCTGTTTCTGCAGAGGGAAGAAAAGAAGCAGGTAGACAGAGACACAAGTCTGAGAAAAATACCAAAAATAGAGACGACAATCCACATGTCTGTCTAAAAACAGATGTACTGGGAGAAGACAGAAAGGTCTCTATTCAGAGTAAAGTCCTTATTATTCATAATAAAGACCTTCCTGAGAGTTTGAACTGCAATGTAGAGAGCTGCAATCACATTAGTCACATTTTACATTAAATCTGAGTTACTGAAGAAAACAATCCAATTTTCCTTCCTTTCTGCAGATCAACAACAAAAGTGGTTGTCTTTTTCTTCATTACGTTGGGATGAAATGTGCATTATGCCCATTACATTTGGAGCTTTGCTCTTTTTGTGCCCATTCAGCCATAGAAAAACTCTGAAACTGTGCATGTAAAGAACTCTAAACCAAAACTTGCATCTGGTTTGAAAGTGCAGCCGGTTAAAATTTGATATGTTTTCATGGACCCTTAAATCTTTGCACAAAAAGAAAGTAGAAATTGACTCGACCATCTGCAGATTGCTGGCAGTAAGAAAACAGCACAGCAGAGGTAACGAAGCGCAAAAAACCCCAACTTTTTAAATGACTTTGGTAACACATTTTTATGCCAAGTCACACTTAAGAACAAAAGCTTTGTGTGGCTGCTCCTTGGAGCGATGAATCCTCCATTGTGTGGTAATTATGGAAGCAGCATGCCCCGTTCGTTTCTTCCGTCTCTCAATGAAAGTGTCTTTCAAATCACAGACTGTGAGCGCAGCAGAAGTCCTCTGCTTGAAATCTGCCGCGTTTCAGAGTCGCTTTCCTTTGAGGCTGGTTGATTCTCTGGATGCAGCCACCTCCCTTTTTTTAAATATCGACACTTTTGCAAAGCCCACACTTCAGGTTTCAGCTTTCGCAGCTTCGCTTTCATTTAAGAGGAAGGGGATAAATAAAAATGAATGAAAATAGTCTCATTAAAAGCGTCCAGACACAGTCAGTGCTACATTAAATGTGCATGTGTGAGGAAGAGATTGTTTGAACATGTTTCTTTGCGTTCCTGCCAGCCTGGTCATGGCAGCATTCCCAGAAACACAGCTTGAGCGTTCCTACGGTTACACTTGGCTTGATACACTCGTTTGAAACCAACGACAGGAAGTGGAGCCGCCTGCCTCAAACTGACATTAATCCTGCAAGCTCACCAAACTGATATCAGCTGCAGTTTGATAGCAGCACCTCCCTGTCTGGTCCTGTGCGCGTTGCAGGCAGACAGCCTGAGCATATGGCCTGACACGCTGCGCAGCAGACACACACGTCTCCCCGCTGCTCTGCCTTTCAGGTCCGATGCACATGAACGTCCGTCCAAATATCGACATGCTTTTCCTGGTTGACCGATAGGCCGCTTCAGAAATGGGAGTAACCCAAATGTTCACACATGCTGTTTTGGTGCCTTGTGCCAGCAGTCATACTAAACTAAAACAGTGTAGAAAAAAAAAATTCACATTTTGCTTCTAATCTGAGCTAATCGTTGAATTTGTGTTCCCTCTGTCTTTTTAATTTTTTTATTTCTTCACATTTTCTGGACTAAAAAGAAGGAATGCCGTTAACAGAAGGAGAAAACGTCTGGAAATGGATTTTGCTCCAGGATGTTGGAAAAAATAATTTGAGTATTGAATTGATATAAAAGCAACTTTTCAAGCTGTACTTCGTGTCATAATGTCATTCCCTTATCAAAAATATACCTGGAAAGTCTGAGAAATGCATGTGTGTGAAATTATTTAGTCACCATGGTAACCACTCAGCTGTTCAAACGCCTGGTTGGGCCTAGCCCCGCCTTCGAGACGCAGTTTCTAACCTTCTGAGCTTCCCAGAAAACTTCTTAGAAATGAATGAAATTGCACCTTCATTGTTCAAAATACCACTTATTTAAATAGCTGGAACAGCATTTACCTGGAAACCAGATTGTACGCTGAAATAACTCTTGAGATAAATCAGAATCTAATGTAAGGGAACTTAGATTAGTCACTTCAGTAGAAAATAACTGCAGCTTTTTCTGCTCCAACATGCAAATAACCTGCCTGCTGTGACTTGCCTGCTCTTAAACGGAGCCTTTAGCCAGACGCAGCCGCTACTGCCTACTGTTTCTCTTTTATGTTTCAATTCCTTTGGCGAGGAATCAAAGCTTGTGTAATGGAGTAAATTAAGTGATAATCCCATATTGATTTATTAATATTAACATTTTCGGTACTTGCAGCGAGTCTCATAAGATGAAGGGGATTATGCACAACAGAAAAGAGGTGAAATTAGTCCGGGGTGTAGTTTTTTATTTTTTTATCTAACTATTGATTTTAGCTGTTAAATTGTCAACAAAATGCATGAGAGGCAACTAGATATCAAGGTAAGCAAAAAGTTTTAAGAAGGAAAAGTAACAAGGGAGGTAGTTCAGGTCTACTTTGACATTAATATGTAGGTGTGATGAGGAATTAATCTGTTTCGGTTCAGTTACAAAAAAAAAAAAAAACGCACAAATAAAAAAAGGATTTTGTTAAATTATCAAAATTGTCTTTCACTCTTGATGGAGAAGCACGTTGTGTTAAAATGAGGAAAATATGTTATAACTTACAATATGTGATCAATGTTCCATTTGCAGACTGACTTACAGCGACTTATTCATCAATATTATGAAATTATCGACTTATTTCTTGCTGAAAAGTTACTTGTAAGTTATATTTGGCTTATTTGCACTAAAAACAAAATTTTTTGTCTTTTGTAACTTGATAAGTTTTCCTCCATTCAGAGGGTAGAAACATTTAAATCAAAATGAACTACAGCTGTTATTCTGGTAAATAAGATAATGACGTGTCTTTTCCCTATGTGCACATGGGGTTCTGGTGGTACTTATGCAGAGGATCATATTGAAATGAATGCTCACATTTAGCATGTTGTTCCCAGTGATACTGATACTGACCATCCGGATAATGATGACGCCGATATCAAAAGAGGCGCCGTCCGTCTGGAGTGGTGTGTTTGGTTCTGTGGGAGCGAGCCAGACTAAACAAGAGAGATGATGGATCATTGAACCCTAATGGGTTATACTGGGACCAACCCAGTACACTCAGTGTGTGTTTGGGAAGCTGGGTCCTTTGTTTATATTGCTGGTTCAAGAATATCAAATTAATGGGTGGCAGAGATTTTTTGAAAAACAAAAGAAAAAAAAACCCATAAATATTTGGTAAAAGAAACAAGTTTTGAGTTATAATTATGAACATTTCAGAAGATTTTTGTCTTCAATTTGACTTTAAATTTAAATTTGAGTTGGTTTTGTAATATTTGTTTATATTGAGACTAATTTTCTAGTCTGGCTCAGACTGGGTGAAACTGAACATCAGTTCAGCCGTTTTGCTATTATTTGGATTTTCACTCTGATTTTTAAGGTTTGGAGTGTTAAGACACATTGTATTATTTTACACATCAGCTAAAATTTAAGGAGAGGTTTTATGCAAAATCAACTTATATCATATTACAAAGTTTGTCCCTCATCAAAAACATACCTGGAGTGTTGATTCCTCACTCAGCTCCTCCAGACTAGCGGCAGCAGCAATTAGCAAACATCTACTGAGCTTATCAGACAAACTACTTCTGAGTCCAGCTTTAGTAAGAACGGTTGTAAATGGTATCATGGAGAAGTATTCTGAGGCAGAGTGTCGGAAAGACTAGGTGATTCTTAAAGGGACACAGATCCAACTTCCAGTCGTCAAATTGCAAAGTCAAACTTATTTTAAGTTATTTTTGACGTTTACAACATTTTTACGACAAGCTGAAGAAGCTCTGACTGGGTTTGTTCCTCTCCTCACAGCGATGTGGTGACCCATGTGGTGTCGGAGGACAGCCAGTCCTCTTCCCTCTGGGCGTGGCTCAGGGGTCACTCGTTGTCGGATCTTTCCACAGTAAATGTGTTGGACATCAGCTGGTTCACCGACAGCATGAGAGAGGGAAAACCTGTTCCCGTGGAAACCAAACACCTCATTCAGGTTAGTCCAGGCCGATCAGACACAACTGAACAAGCGATTACATTGCCTATATTCTCTTTTTTCAGTTATTGTAAATATGAATTTGTTCTTGAAATTCAACCCTGGCCCCTGACAAGTGTGAAAAATGCCAGCAAAGTGGGCGGAGCAAAGAGACGCTGAGGGGCGTGGCCAAGTCTGGGGATGTTGCTTACTTATAAACTCTGTTGCTTTATTTAGCGACCTTCCAGAAACCTCTGGTAACTTTTCACACTCACTATTCAAACTCCTGACTCGCCGAGTCTGATGTAAGGCTGGGCAATAAATCAGTAACAATGTACATCACGATACACGCATGAAATGTCTGATAACATATTAAATAATTTCACTGAACCCTGATCTAGAACTGCACGGCATTCTGGGGGATGTAGGCAGCTAAGCGAGGTTGGTTGCTTCAACTACCTCCCTCGCTCTTTGGTTACCTAGCAACTCACTCACTCTTTGGTTACCTAGCAACTCACTCACTCTTTGGTTACCTAGCAACAAGCTGTTGAGTAGCTTGCAGTTCTGCCTCATAACTGCTCATAAATAGAAAATTAGCGGCGTGGAGAAAGGAGAAAACGAGTTCAACGGCTTGAGAGGAAACTGCAAATAAAACAGGAAAGTCCAGTTTGGCCAAACGTCTTCACCTCGGTCGTGTTTGTGTGATAAAAAGTGTATCCCTGAACTCTTTTGCTAGTATGAAATGTAGCGAATAGATTTTTTTCAGCTATCTAACCTCAGGTTGAACTTGTTGCAACGTTCAGTATTGTGGAAGATTATCAGCTTTCCTGTTATTCCTCCTGTCTTGGAAGAAACTTTCTTACAAGGACAAACCGAATCTTTCACAATCTTTTCACAGCGCTGATGATCTGTTACTACTTTACACTACGTAGATGTCTTAATCAGAAGACGTTGTTTGATAATTATGTGCGCTGACTCACTTTTAAGACAGTTTTGACACTCAGCAAGAAAATTAATATATGAATCATTCAAAAATGTACCAAAAGATGCTGGAAGTTTGATGCCTAACTCCAGATGTCTCTGCTCAGTTCTCTTCTCTGATAGTAAAAAATAAAAAACAAACATCCTCCAGATTGTGTGGGAGTGTCAAATGAACCCATCAGCTGTATGTCAGGGCTCATAGCAGCCCTGACATAACAGACACACATGGATGTATATATATCCATATTTTCATGGATGCTCAGTGTTTTCTCTCCTGAATGGCAGCAGCAGAGCCTGGGAGCAGATCAGACCCTCATACATAACACTCAAGCGTCGCCAGTTTGACAGCCATGATGTTTTCTCTGTGTAGCCTGCTTGGACAGTAATGAGAAAATAATACAGCGCAGATACTTTATATTCTTTGGCGGCGAGTTAGGGGTGTCAGCAGAGCTTTTCCCATTCGTCCTTAAAATGGACACCAGCAGAAAGTATTTACAGCGTTTTATTTCTCGATGTTTTGTTACTTCATTATTCTAAACTGTGGTAAATTAATGTCTTTGCTCAAAATTCAGCACATAAGTACTTCGTTACAGTAGTGTGGAAAAAGGCATAATTTACTCAGATAAATATGGAAAATCACATTAACGTAAGTATTGATCCACCTCTAAATCTGAATCAGCAATATTTAGTTAGTTTAAGCCTTTGCACCAATCTGATGTTTGAATGACCTAAATAACAGATTAAAAACAAGAAATGTCTTTGTTGTTGACTAATTCAACAATTTAGCTGCAATTTAAAGTGTTGGTCAGATCCTTCAGACTAGCCAGCACCAATTAGCAAACACCTTTTGGAACTGCGCATCATCTGAGCTCATTATAAGAGCTACTTACGCTGGTAAAAACATGGCGAAAGGTTAATAGATGAAGGTGGAGTTTCAGAAGGAATAGGAGTTTTAAGGAGACAAAGGGCCAATTTCAAGGTGTTAAATTACAATGTCAAATTTCTTTTAAGTCATATTTTATATGTACAGCAACTGAAGGTAACATAGTCATTTGGTTGAGCTATAAAATGGGAATATGTTCCTGGAAAATACATGTTGCTGTCCCTTTAAAATTAAAGACTTTTCTGGTACTAAATCTGCTGAATTGGGATATTTTATTTTCTGGATGTAGAATGGCTGTTTAAGTGCAAATTACTTAAACAAATTCCCCGTTTGAAAAGAAAGAAAATGGAAACCCGACTCCCAGAGGAGCTGGATGCGTGAGGACGTGTGCGCTGAGGAGTAGGTGCCGGTACAGGAAGTGGAATCTCATGGACCTTTGCCCCGTTTGCTGGCCTTCGTTAACCCGCTCATTTGGCCGTGTGACGGGCCTCAAGCCTGGATCGTCTCGACGGTTCCAATGCGAACACGAGACTGTGTGAGAGGTAGCAAAGCTTATGTTGCCCTTTCATCTCGGCATATGGTGTGTGTGGAGGAACGAAGCCCTGGTGTGCAGACTGTACACATTAGATTAGTTACATCTAAGTCACAGAGCAAAGGTGAAGAGGACGCTGGAGGGAAGCCCAGTGGGGGATGTGCTGCCTCTGCGCTCTGGCTTCCTCCCTCTTGTACAATATGGCTGCATAATAGCTGAGCCCAGATGGGGGAACCAACCTCAGCATGCTGAGGCACCGAGGTTTTTCTCCACGGAGTCACAATGCCGTATTACATTAAACCATCTGCAGTTAAGGTGGAATCGCGAAGGCGAATCCACTCCTGTTGGGTTTTAAGGAAACACAGGCAGGAAATAATGAAGGCAGTTTTAGTTTTGGCTGCCAAGGAAAAAATGTGGTGTAAAATAAATTCAAAGCTGTTATTTTTCAGGAGGGAAACGAGAAAGAGACTTACGAGAGAATAAACGCTGATCATGTTTGAATCCAGCCCAGTATTTGATGTGCTAAATCATTTTATCATCTATTAAAGACATTTTCCTCTCTGAATTAATTCCTGTATCAGGATTGTCTTTTAATTTGACGTTTTTCAGCCTCTTTATCTTCCAGAATCACACTGTAGTTAGTTCAGTCTTCTGAATAAAAGCGTCCCCGCAGAATCATATCGCCTCCACTGTGCTTCACAGATAGGAAAGTGAATTTAGTATGAAAGGTAAAAACATTTATTTTGGTCTCAAAATAAATGGTGAATTTGGCTGCTGCATTAGGTTTGTAAATACCAAATGTTTTAAATTGTTAAACTGAAGAAAAAGTTTCTAGAATAAAATGCACAGCTGTCATTGATGTGAGGGGAGCTTTTTGCTGGTGAATTTAAAGTAAAATAAAATAAAAGGAAAAAAAAGAATCATATGCATAGCTGCACTGGATAAAAAATCTGTTTCTATTAAAACTTTGTTTCTCCCATAAAGAAGGAGCACAAAGTGGATAAGACAGATGAATAAATGAACAAACTAAAATGCAAAATCTAAGCCAATAAAAAGAGAAACAATCAACAAACAATCAAATACAAATCTCTGCAGCTCCTCCAGAGTACTGGCTAAAAGGTGAAAGATTGTATATTTTGTATGCTGCACTTTCTTTGGCTTTTGTCCTTTCACATTTGCCGTGTTTTGCGTTTTTCTACCTCATGTAATTCCAATAAAAAGAAGCCATGAATATTTTTCGCATAGATTCTCTCCACCCACGTCTACGGATGATTGTCAGAGCACGCCATGTTGCATTTTATGATGTGTAATTGTCTCCACGAATATTAAAAATTACTTTGGTAATCCGTTCGCAGCTTATTTTACAAACGTGGAGCGTTTTATTCGTGGAATGAAAAGGCAATTTACAGGAAGAAAATTGGATGATGACAAGCAGATTTGTAATGCCACGGGTTAGGCAGTGTAATGGATTTGGATGCCACCAGACTGTGAGATGAGTGTCATTAGCCTGTTGCCCCGGAGACACATAGTCATAAAAATAACTTCTCCAAGGCAAATGGCTGCATTTAGATGTAATTGAATTTGAACTCTCGGCTGTGGGCTCATCAGGAAGTGACCTTACACACTGTTACACATTCAGACCATCGGTGGTTTGGACTCGGAGAAAAATGTGACCATGAATTTGAGCGTGAATGAGTTTGTGACTCTCTGGTTATGTTTTATTTTTTTGTAAACAGGACATCCTGCCAGAAGCTCCTCAGGCCGCTCCCGTGAACACGGTTTCACAATACGCCTGCCAGAGACGGACAACCACAGAAAACAACAACAGGATTTTCACAGTAAGAAACACTTAGTGGCTGCCCTGCTTTGCGATGTAAAACGCTCCCCTAATCTGTTCTACTCTAATTGGATAGCTGGCTTGCCTCACTCTGACCCAAAAAACATTAACCTCTGAATGAGCAGCATCTGCAGCCGCAACGCAGCGGAGGCAGAGCAGCTGACATGCCGGTGATCCCTGCCACAGGGGGGCAGACATGGACACGCCCTGCAGCTCTGCCGCCGTATCAATCTCCTGTCTTGTCAATGGAAGCGATGGGTCTGTCTCTCTGCCATCTGTGGATCACAGGAAGGAGAAAATCAGCCGCAGAAGAAGGGCTTAGTCAGGTTGATTAAGTCAAAGCTGCAGCATGTGACTTTCTAGTGGTATGAGACAGAAGATTTTGGAAAAAAGTCAAACGCCTTTGATTGTTTTGGTTGTTTCCGCCAACTGGAAACAACCAATCAGAGCCAGGAGGAGGGTCTTAGTGCTGTCAATCAAACTCTGTGTGCTGCTGCTCATCCCACTTCATTGTCTTCAGACGGCAATAGCAGCTCAGGGAGGAAATGCAGGAGATTGATCTTTTCACAGATTATCTGTCTCATATTAAACATTCACAGTTACAGTTTTAGCAAATATTGAAAAAAAAGAGCATATTTTTAAAAATCAAAGTTACACACTGTAGCTTTAAGAGGCGGTGAGTGGGAAAGGGAAGGACGTTGCATTTCTGATGATAATTAGCAGCAGCTGCAGGTGGTGAGCGAAACATAAGTAGAGGAAAAAAGAAACAAGCTGCTGTCAGCATGTGGTCAATGTATTTCTCTGGTGAGGAATAATCGACTTGTATGCTGATCATTTAATTGTGTTCCTTTCCTCTTAGGTTAAATGCAAAATGTATTTAATGTCTGGCATAACATTATGACAAATCATGCTTTGTTTTTTTAAAAACTGTATCACATTTCCTGTTATCTAAAATTTAAAGTTTTTGAAAATATTATGCAACATTTGTGGCTCTAAATGAGTCTTACTTTGCTGGACGAGAGTAAAAGTCTCTCTTTGGATTGTAAAAGTCGCAGATCTCAGGTTTGGTTCCACAGATACGGTAAAGATCTGAAACTGGTTGTTGTGCTCCTCAAACTCTTCCTGAACTCTTTCTTCCCGGAGGCAGAACAAACTTCAGGAAAGGCTTGTATTGTCTGCACTGATGCTTTTTAAAGCACTTTAAAAACGGCTATTCACTGCATCAAAGTGCTGCACAGGATTCATAAAGACCTTGGTTATTGTTGTTCTATGTCACTTTTTTCTTCCACTCAACTTTCCATTCATATTCACCCTTTTAAAAGCCAGACTTGTAGTGGCTTAATGAATATCTGCTGGAAAACTGGCTTACAGTTTTATCTGTAAGCCATCATCATTAAAACTCCAAGAAATAAAGACCTAAAATATTTTGATATATTATGCAGATTTATCTCATGAATCTACATAACATATGAGTTTTGAAACAAGTGACAAAAATATTAACCTTCATCTCAATATTCAGATCTTTGGAGCTGCACTTGTACTTGCAGTGAACTCCTCCTTGTAGGAATCCAGCTTTCTGCTTTGTTGTTCTTATTTTGCATTTTGTTTCAAGCAATCCCCCCGATTTAGTTTTGCCTCTGATTGTGAAGATGAGAATCTTCTGTGTGTAATAAGGTGAACCAACTGCCAACTCCGAGTTTGCGCTCGTGTGGGAGCGCGGAGACCCCTTGATGAGTTTTTGTAAGACCTATTAAGCGCTGCTTATGAGGGCCTGTGAGGCATCTGCTTCATAATGAGTCTTTACTTCCCAGAGAGGCTAAATGTTCATATTCTTGGCACACGTGCCGCGAATATGCCCACGTGTTTTTGCATGTGCGTATTAAAACTCTTACAGACTCTCACACGTGTTTGTCCACATGGACAGGCAGGTGCAGATGTGCACACCATCAACACGTTCTCACCTGAGGGAGGCTGCCGTTCAATTTCTGATCCACGGTTTCTTTCCACGGCATTAACTCCGTAATTAGCAATCCCCCTCCGTTTTCCTATCCCCATGATTAACTCATTATCTCCACATAACGCCACACAGAAGGAGAGTTTCTGATTAGAAAGGTTGTTCTAGCTGTGGACCTGAGAAAACTACAGGTAAAACACTTCACCGGGGCAGAAAAAAGCAATTACTTTGTCTAGCCAAGTCAGACAGGAGTAGGAGAAATATGTGTTGCATTGCTCTTTGACTGTAAACCAAGTCCCTGCCTAGAAATTATTGCTAGCCAACCGCCCAGGAGAACTGACAGGATAGTGTGATAGAGCTAATGAGGAGAAACCAATTGATCCATATTGATGATCCTGAATCTGCTTCACTGCCTGCTTGGTTGCAATATCTCTACTAGATGTGCCTTCCCTGCTATATTTGCGTTTAGTTTCCTGCATATTTGTTGAAATACTCTCTACACTTAGTTGCTTAACTCCGTCTCTGACTCTGGTGGAGTCAAACACGTTTTCATTTTGGGCCAAATCAAAAATCTGAATCCAGAAAATCTGCAAATAAAACACATTAAACTGGTAAAACATCAACAAATCGCTGTTCAATAGCATTCAATAGGTGTTTTTGTTTTAAATATTGAACATCTTTTCACACTGATCATCCAGGATCTTGTGACAGATTTTGCAGTTTTTTGCAATCAAAATCACAAACTTATGACTGAGGCAGCAATCACTCAAGTCCAACGTTTTTGGCTAATTTTGAGAAAAATTAGCAGTAAAAATCTGAAAGGAATGTACAATACAGACCATTTATTAATGTGAAGATATTATTTTAACATATAAAACATATGAAACGTAGCTTAAATACTCAATTCTACTGAGTTTAATGGACATATTAAATTTAAATAATGAATAAATTATGAAGTTATTAAGAATCTAATGCTTTTCACAATTTTAAAATAATTTTTTTTCCATGTCTTGTTGCTCTGTTCCTAATTTTACTGGCGATATTTTTGCATGACATGATTCAACACTATTTCCCAGCAGTTGTGAGTCACGGTTATGAATGGCAGCTCCACAAATAAGCAGCGAGTCAGTGGGTGAACTGTGAATGTGGTTGTTATCACTAAATGCAATCTCGTGGCGAAATGCGAAACTGTGTGGACTGAATTTGTGCTCTGTGTCACGAGCTTCGCTCTTTTCATGAACTCGGACTAAACGTGAAACTGACCAGAAAGGAGAGAAGGAAGTTGCAGTCGGATGTCTCCCTGGGCAGCCAAGTCAATTTCCTCTCTGACTGTTTTCCTTTTACACTTTACACTTTTCAAACTTTACTTTTCTCTCCTGTTTCTGCACTTATTTGTCTCTAATTGAGACTATTAGTCCCTCTCCCAATGATGTATTGAATCAGCTCTACTTTTTTCCGTTTTCTGCTCTGGATGTGGCAACACCTCTTAGCCAGTAGCTGGTTTATTGTAAAAGCAACTTCTGGTCCTAAAATGAAAAAAAAGGCTCTTAATTATAAATCACTCAATTCTAAAAGTCCAAGCTGTTGAAGCACAGAAAGAAAATTTATGCTTAAACTAAGAATAAAATCGATTTGAATTCTTTTTATGGATAAAACTAAAATGGCTTAAGATGGAAAAATACATTTTCTTGATGCAAGGAAAAGATTTTAATGTCTTTGTGTATAGATGAATTCATTAAAAAGATATGGGAACCATTAGAGAAAAAAACTCAGCAACAATTTATGGCTTGAGGGGTTGAGAGGCGCACCTGGCGGAGCGGGGTTTACTGGTAAGAGAAGGAAGTAGGAGGTGCAGAGAGGTGTCAGGAACACCAGGAGAGAGAGGATGAGCATCATCCCAGCAACACCCCCTAGCAGGCGAGGCGTCAATCACACACTGGCAGCGAGCGGCCCTCCATTCCACACCATGCACTATTGATTTATTCATCCCTGCTTCCTCTTCCTCCCCTTCTGCCTCTCCCATATTACTTCTCTTTTCCCTTTTGTTGTTTCCAATAGCATCTTCCTTCAAAATTCTTCCTCTCATTGTTCTGCCTCTCTCCACACTGTGCCTACACACACACACACACACACACACACAAACACACACGAGTCAATCCCCCAACCGATTTTTTTCCCTGCTCATCCTCCAGTCGACTGCTGTCATCACTTCACCGCATGCCGGACGTAAGGAAACACAGAAACTGATGTTTGTTTCCTGACTGATTGATGTGCAGCATGGGCAAAACTTTTCTCAAAAATGGCAACACACACACGCGCACGCACACATACACCCACACCCACACACACACACGCACACACACACACCCACACACACACACCCACACGCTTCTGCAGTTCCGTGATCCAAATCAACCTGGTTCTGTATGAAAGAAACAATTGCCCCCAAATCTCATACTGGTGTTTTCAACCGATTAACTGGTAATTGGCAGTAATAACTGTCAAGTGTTTTCTTTTATATTGCTGCGGAAGCAATATAAAAGAAACTCAAGTCTTGTATTTAACTGGACCTCTCCAAATCCAACGCAACATATCAATAATCATTTATTGGGACGGACACTTCATGGTTCTCTCCAACATCCAAACGTACATATACAACCAAAGCGGCTCAACTTGGGTCCCTCATTCTGTGTTGAATTTTGCAAAACACACCAAAGCTCGCACAACATTTATAGATTTTTGCTTGGAAGGGGCCGTGTGAAATGCAGGAGGCAGTTTGAGCTCTGTCCCAGTTTAATCAATATTGCAGCTGTCACTTTATGGCTGCAGCTAATTAGGCACAGATCATCACAAGTCACGGTCCACTGGAGCAGGTGACGCGTAAAAAGGCTGAGGTGGTTTTCTAAAAGGAGCTCCTCCTGGTGGCCATTTAAATACTGATTATCAGATTTTATAAGACTCATTTAGGTTAGAAACTTGTTCAAGTGAGCTGGAAGAAGAATGTAAAATGGGTTGGCATAATTATTCTTGCTGTAAAACATCAACAACAATAGAAGTACATAAGGTCCAGAATCAAATCCATCTGTTCTCTGTTCTTTTTCCCCTCATGCATTGAAGCAGAGAGCTGAGCAAAAAACAGAAAGTTCTTGAAGGCATGTCCGTTATAAGTTGGTGGTGGGGGGTAAATGGCTGCAGTATATCAATGTCCCCACACACCAAGCCTCCCTGCCTACCTTGTCTCCTCATTAATCAGATAAACGCATATGCAGGGTGTAGCCTGGAGCACGAACACCACATAACTGCTGCCACAGCATGACAGCTGACAAAACGGCAAAGATCGAATGCGTGTATGAAGTTCCATTTTTCCACAGGTTAAGCAATTACATGGGAATGTTGGGTTGTTTTCTCTGCTCCATTAATTTCAAAAAGCTTAAGGGTCACCAAGGCTTAATTACTCCAATTAATTTTTCTCTGTAATATAAAAGAAAGGTTTAAATCAAGAGCTCTTTGGAAAATTTTAATTTAAAACAGCTAATGGGTCACGCAGCTTGTTAAAAGCATGGCTGTTATTTGTTTTCTTCCAAAACCTTTTTGTGTGAAACACTGGAAATCACAAACAAAACAAAACTATGGTTAACTAATGGGGTAATGTGGACAGGCTGATTAGTGTTGGTTTTTCACCTAAACTCACAGATTTTGATCTTAAACTTTTCTGGTTTAAGAGCTTAAGATCAGTTCATTTATAAATGACATCAATTTAAGGTCTTAATCTAAACTTTGAGCAAAAACAGTTTTATGTGAAAACTAAAAATTTACGGGACCAAAAACTGAGCCTTGCGGAACGCCATAGCTTAAATCCTGTAAAAAGTCCTCTATTGGTTATGAGATGGAGATGTTGGGGCAGATTGAAGAATTTTACAGATTAGATTAGAGTTGGGACGTCGTAATTTATACTTCAGCTAACGCCTTGAATATGTATAAAATCTTGAACTATCGAAACGTGTGTGAATGTTTGTACGTGTAATTTTGTTCTCTTTCTCTATAAAATACTGTGCAGATTGTTACATATTCAAAAACAACTAAATAAGTAAAAAATATGATTAAAAAGTTGAACTGCTTGGCAGAAAAAGCACCAATGAAGCTGTTCTGAAGTTTTTGTTCCTCTTCATGTTGCAACTAATGTTTAAAGACAGTAGAGATGAATCTGTTTGCCGTACATTTTGATTATTTAAAAATCTCAAGTGCTAATTATCCAGAAACACATGAAATGTCATTATTTTTTATGGTGAGAAAAATGCCAAACTTTACTTTTTCCCTGAAAGTGTCTGAGCGTTTTCAGGAAAAGTGCTGAGACAGGTTGATGTGTTTATATCTAACATGCATATTTTTTTTTTTAAATTAAGAGAATCTGCCACCCTAGAGGACCAATTAAAAAAGTTTGACAGGTGAACCAGTGGTTTATTATTTTGTTTACCATGGCTGCATTATGATTATGAAGATTTAGGCTGCAGTACTTATGGAAAATCTTTGCTAATCCACTCCGTCCATGTGTGCATGTGGCATCTGGAGTGGAGAAACTGTGAGTGCAACAGATGCAGAGTGCTGTCGGCTCGGCTGGAAACATCTCCTATATGACACCAGGTTATGTTGTTAAGTTGGAAAACATTACACTGAAAATATTTAATCTATAATAAAAAAGCGAGAAATTAGCATACTAGAGCCCTGAATCATCTTTTCCATTTGAAAATGACCCAATTACTGTGTTGTACTTGTTGTTTGGGATGCAATGTGCTCACAACACAGCCTTCCACAGCACCAGTCAGCCGTAAAACCTATGGAGTAACAAGCTTGAATTTCCTATTTGTTGCACGCTGAGAGGAGAGCCCAGCTGTTTGTGTGTGTGAGTGAAGTAAAGGGTCGTTTTCTACCCATGTGCAGCAGTAAACGGGTCAGCGCCTCTCAGGGGCGAGCCGGGCTGAAGGCTGCAGGTCTGCGCCGGACCACGGGCGGTGCAGTGACCTCACATTTCAGCTCGGCTGGAGGAGAGGAAAACGTAAATGTGCTAAAGTCCAACTCTGCCGAGTTCGTGGCCTGAATTTCACTCTCTTCAACTTTAGTCCTCATATAGCAGCAGCCACGATTTTTTATTCAGGCGTAGAGCATCGGTGGAATGATTCAGCTGGTTGTTATTTTATAGATTTGTTTTTTTTTTCCTTTGCATTGGAAGTCTTATAAATATTCCCTAATCATAGATTTTATAACTTGGCTTTCCTTTCGCTAACCTCAGTGTCCAGAGTGGAGGAAACTAAATACCCAAACTCATAAGACTTGATTCTGACTCCTGCAACAAATGCATTAATACAAAACATTTAATATTTCAATGATTTTGTGCAGCTTTCAACTGCAGTTCAAGAATTATTCAAATTCGTTTAATTATTATTACTGATACGACAGTACAATATATTTAGAACCACATTCTGTGCTCAAATCAGCTTTTATTTAATTTATTAAACTATAGCAAGTGTTTATAATTGAGAACAAATCTGCAGGATTTCATTGTGTAATAATTTTGTTTTCTGAGATGATCAATCCTGAGCATCCTACATTTTAACAACACTTCATTAGACCATATCATGACAGGACAGGTCAAACCAAACAACAAAATCTAAACAAAGAAACAAAAATGAGGTGATTAATCTAATTTACAAACTCATCTACATAATTAAATGATCTGCAAAGTAAAACATGTAATACAGAGCAACTCAAAAGGTTTATTTTAAGAAAACAATTCAAAACAATAAAGAAACGCCTCCACTGGTAGAACCCAGTGATGTAATCAGTGACATCATCAAACAGGAAGTGCTGGGTGCCTCCCATACACCAGCTCAGGTTTTAGCAGCTGAATGTTCAAACAGTGGTGAAACAAAAGAAGCATTCACATTAATTTAAATAATGCTACTTAATGCTACCACAAACACCAAGAATGGTGTTTAAATTAAAGCATTAAGACCAACGTAGAAAAATAAACTAAATGTATTTAAGGGACATGGGATAAATAAACACAAACTTAGCCACGTTGTCACAATGCTGACATGTAACACCAATCTAGTTTATGAATAAACTAAATCTCAATTTTAAATTGTTTTACATTAAAACAATTTATTGTTTTAATTTTCCCTGCAGAAAATTAAAGCAATTATTGGAATGTTTTTGAACTTTTCACCAGTTTAATTGACAGATTAACCATTTATTAGTTTTTTTTTTTTTTTTTTTACAGTTTATCTGGGAATAATGAAAACGGACCAAATATTGAAACTAAAAAAAACAACAAAAAGAATCAACACTTTATTTGAAAGTAGCTAAAAAAAAGTTTTGCACTTCAGTTAATTTTCTGTATCAACTGAAATCTGTTCGTTTAAAGCACATATGTCAAAGTCAAGGCCCGCGGGCCAGATCCGGCCCGCGAATTAATAATCTGTGGCCCCCAGGATGATATTTAATTACTCTTAGAACCGGCCCACAGGCCACAGCTGCCCACTGGCATTTTGCGCGCACCAACACTACATTCCCCACAATGCATCGGTAGCCCACGAAGTCACTGAAGCACGAGCAGCTTCATCAGCAATCAGAGCAGAGATCAACTTTCAGGCCCCCCCCCCGCCCTCCTCAAAAATAGCTAAACGTTTAATGGACGCTGAGAACAAGGGGTTTCAGGCCGGGTAGGAAGCAGACAGTGATGTCCACTTTCAGTAATGAGTAATCTAATGCGTTTCTATTTCAAATCAGGTCGTCACACTACAGTTACTTATCTAAACCACTTTGTGACTATTTTCTTTTGTCATTTTATTTCCTCTACGCCTCTTGCGGAATGACCGCAGTTTCAATGCGACACTGTCAGCAGCGACAGAAACAATGGAGGGAGATGCGCATTTTGTTGCTGGAAAGGAACTATTTTGAGTTTCGGTCGCCAATTCCATCTATTGCGGCTTCGGGCTTGTTTTTTCTTTCTAAAGTCGCTTGCAGATTTAATGAGTCGCGGGTTGCGGTTTTTGGGCTTAATAAGCGACATAAACCCTAGAATTTGTCTGTCATCCAGTTCGTTTCAGTCCACCATTTCCCGGATGATCCGTCCCACTGTGTCTTTGTTAATGTCAAGTTAATATATTACCTCTGAATGACGTCAAGCCTCACATTGCGCTCCATAAAACCGCAAACATCCGAGACTAATGTAAACAGCGCAATAAACGTGAAAACACCTACAAATGAACAAGTGTATTATTGCTTTATTCATTTCATAATTAAATAATATACACTGTGTTAGGTCTTGGTTCAATGGGCTATGTGCAATCATTTCAATATATTTTAATAAACGTTGAATCAGTCCGGCCCTCGGCTTATAGCAAATTTGGTTTTTTGGCCCTTGGTGTGTTTGACTTTGACATCCCTGGTTTAAAGTCTGAACTATCAGACACAGAAGCTGCTCAACTTTCCAGTAAAGAACATTTTTTCTAACATGGAAAGTAAAATGTCAGAAACTCTAAATGAAGGAAGTAGATTCCTGCAGCAGATTTTGTTCTGTTTCTATGAATGATGGTGGGACGTTTTGTTCTGTGATGCTAACAATAATAAACCCTAAAAATAAATTGTTGGAGGGAACGAATCACACTAACTTGATTTTCAAAGATGAGCAATTTGAGAGGAGACAGACCATTTCGGTTAAAAAATGACACGTTAGAATCGCTGCAGTGTGCAGATGGACCAAATTATAACCTTCTGTTCAAACCTTTTATTGCTTTTTCTTTTTGGACATGAAGGCAGCTGGATATTGTTAACTTGACTTTATGCCCACCTCCAACACTCTTTTTGTTCTTCTATATTTAGCAGCTGTCTTTTCCAGGAAATTGCTGACTATTAGGAATAATTCATAACGCCAAGAAATTTCTCATAGCTCCTTTTTCATGGTTTTTTTCAGTTTGTGCCTAATTTTGAAAATTGAATTAACCAACGAGAGGCATGGAGGCCGTTAGCCTGTAGCTCTGCTCATCTGCACGCAGGGGTCTAGTTTCTTATCTTTTTCTTTAGAATACTCCAAAGATTTTCTGTAGGCTTTGGTTGTGCCATTTGACTAATTAAGAAAAGTGATACACATTACCATTGAAGCCCTTCCTCTGGCTCCCTGTAGCTCAGAGAATTGACTTTAAAGAACTGTTGTTAGCTTATAAATCACTAAACGGCTTAGCAACTAAATGCATTAAAGATCTGCTGTTGTGCCATCCTATCAGGTCTTCTGGTTCTGGTCTGCTTTGCACCAGAACCAAACATGAAGATGTAGCATTCAGATTCTATGCACCAGAAATCTCGAACAAACTTCCAGAAAACTGTAAAACAGCTGAAAAACTGAGCACCTTTAAATATATCTGCTTCCAAAAACAGCCCAAGTGCTTCAAACAGCCACCCAGGAATACGTTTATGTTTTTTAGTGTCTGCAAAAGGAGCCATTTCAAATCAGCTGTTACTTAGCAACCCCAGAGAATCCCAGCCTGTTGCCTAGCAACCCAAGCTGAGCTCCCGGACATTTGATCAGCTGCTGTATGCGCTGGACAATGGCTGCTGGAAAAGACAAGTGCTTTGTTGTTGACTTGCCGTTCAGAAACCACTCTTGTTGGTTGTGCAGGAGGCTCCACTTCTGCTTTTCAAAGATGTACGGTTGTAGAATTGTTCATCATTTCCACGTGAGTGTGAACTTTGAGACAAACTCCCTAAAACAACTCAACATAGGCAGAACTAAAATCATTATCTATGAATAATTTTGTGTCAAAAAATGCAATGGATATGTTTGATATTGACCACAGATCTATCCTGACCTGCTCTAGAAAGCAGAATAGGTCACCTTTAAAACTTGTTTTTATTATTTAAAATTTAAATGCGTTGCCGTTTTGAATCTATATTTAAAAAGTACTTTTTATACAATGAGAGATGAAGCAAAGTGTTATAGAGGGCAATCATGAAACAAGTAGGAAATTAAACTAAGAGACTAAAAAGCATTATAATTATTGTACAATTAAATAAAAACAATCACAAAAACTGACCATCAACATGTGATGAGTGTTAGAAAAAAGACTTTGATATAACTTTATATTTTTGTGAAAGAAATGATCTGTGAAAACGTGAATTAGACACTCAGGACTCAGAGAGGTTCAAACTTTGGCAACGTGATATGAAAACATTTCTGTTTTCTATTTTGACTTCATTTTTGTTTTGCATTAAAATGATTAGCACTTTAAAGCCATGGATTTAATAAACTTACTTTTTACCACGATTGGTAAAGTCACTGAAAAATGTAAAATTTTGGCTCCTGGCTGCGGATATTTCATGCTAACATTAGATTTACCTTTTGGTAAAAAAAGAAGGTACCATCACCACAGAGCCTCTTACAAACATGTGGAAACCGTCTCCTGCATCTGTGCGTGTGTGTGTGAGTGTGTGTGTCGTCATCCAAGAGAAAACCAACATGCAGAAGGTTCTAGACAGACACTGATGGAGAAAAGACAGACTGAAGACAGAGGAGTGAAATGGAGCGTGCGGTTATCTCTATCTGGTTTTCCTTTATGGTTGACTGAAGAGAATCCTCACCTGGCATATTTTTTGCGTGACCTCATTTTCTCTCCTTTTCTTATCAGCTCCTCTCGTTTTAAAGCTTCACAGTGGTTAATATGTCGTATCTTACGGAGGGAGGAAAGAGCTGCTCCTCTCTCCTACGTTATCCTCCAGCCTGCCTTAACCTGTCCTTGCCTTCATCCCTTTAGGACGCGTTTGAAGTTCTGGCGGAAAACTACGAATTCAATGACATTGAGGGACGGTGCTTGGCCTTCAGGAGGGCGGCGTCTGTGCTGAAGAGTCTTCCCTGGGCGGTGCGGTGCATCGGGGCCACGCAGGACCTGCCATGCCTGGGTGAGCACACCAAGGCTGTCATGAAGGTAAGACCCAGAGAGGCTAACTGAGCTTTGATACAGACACTTCAGTAGTAAATAATTGGTCAGTGGAAGGAAAAATTAAAAAAGTGTGACATGCTTTTGTATTTGAAGCTGCAGGATGTAATTTTTATATAAACAAAATAAATACATATTTTTTTTTTACTTGTTCTGGTTCTGGTTCTGCTTTGCATCCCTGGAACCAGAACCAAACATGGAAAAGCAGCGTTCAGCTTCGATGCATCTCAGATCTGGAACAAACTTCCAGAAAACTGCTAAACAGCTGAAACACTGAGTTCCTTTACATCCAGGCTACAAACCCAGCTGTCTGGAGTTGTTTTTAAAACACAACCCATGAAACATTAATCAACCCTCTGATGCGTAACGATGGTAAAATGTTTCAGTTGTTGACTGTCTGTTTTGTGACTGTATTTTTGCGTTTTTCTGATGTGAAGCTCTTTGAAATGCCTCGTTACTGAATCTATGCAATGAAATTGTATTTGATTATATATTTGTTGAAACTGGTATTTTGTGACAGTATGGTATGTTGCAGATAATCTGTGGAAAAATTGAGCTTAACTCGTCGGTTCTTTACTTCAAATCAAATGACTTTGGTGTCAAATTAAAACAACTGGTCAATTGATTGACACCATGTTTCGTTTGATTTTGCAGCTGTGGACTGGCTGGCTGACCTTTGACCTCTGGAAACCTTTAAAATCTTTAAAATGACAGGAGCACAAAGAAAAATGTTTGCTGCTGAGACTAAATTACATGCACACAATTTTCTTAAGTGATATTTTCTGGTATTTGTACTGAATTTGATTTTGATTAGATTTTTTTAACTCTTCCCCTTTTCACCCTAGATTTGTGATGAAATGAGTAAGATTATTCTTTCAAGGCAGTGCAGAAATGTTTATCTTTTATCATTTGAGGACAACATGAATTGACAATATAAGCCACTCAGAGTGAGATATTCTCCTGTGATTAGTTTCTTTGCTGATTTGGAATCAAATCAGCAGGAAAAGGGCAGCGAGTGGTCAGTGGTTTTAATAATGCGTGTAATTCAGTGGTGATGAAGGACCCAAAGGAACATTTGTTTTTTGTAGTAAAATATGACCTTGAGTGTGTTTTTAATAATTCATTAGAAGAAGAAAACCATGATAGTAGTTTTAAACCTTATTCTGACTCCTGCATCATTACTTGATCAATTATTAACTTAATATACATGTTTAATACTAAACTAAAAGCGTTCCTTTACCAATACACTGATTGAAAAAACTTTTTCTTACGCCTACTGATGGTTTCTCTGATAAGTTAGAGAATTTTTTATTGTTTTTTCTTCATTTTCCTTTCAGTTGTAAGTAGTTTTAACAGATTTGTTCTGTTTTTTTTTCTGAATATTTCAGATCATAAGAAAAACAAAAATAATGAGATTAAATTCAAGCTGAAGACATAAAATAATTTGTATCCAAACAAATTCTGTCCATTATCTATAAATCTATCATCGATCTTAGAAACATTTTCGTTCATATGAGAACAGATCAGAAAAATGCTCCTCTACTTTGAAACTTTATTGAGGTTTCAGATTTGATTGCTCAAGGCCAAGTCACTGGACTCACAATGTCCCAGAGAAAGCGCAACAATCATTCAGTGCACACATGGGATGACGCAAAGCAAATTCACAGTGAGCGGTTATGAGAAACGTGGGGAGGGGAGCTGTGGTTTAGTCACCAGGAAGGCCGAACCGCGCCAGCCTGTCTCTGCCTCGTGTTAACCTTGATCGCTGCTGCTGCTCAGACTGCTTTGTGAAAGTCATTCAGACGGTTGACGTACAAAGCAGCCTGCGTCGAAGCTAGCGCCTGTCAAAGCGCCGTCTCTCACAATGCAGCTGGCTTCTGGTTTCGGCCTTCGTAACCGTACCGACTTTTCATGCATTCAGAGCTTTCTTTATCCCGAACACCATCTTTGTTTTCTGCATTCACGAAATAAACCACCAAGGCAACAGAAGAAGTTTGTGGTGTGGCCTCGCCAGCCTGCAGGCCTGAGTCCAAAAGAAGAAACAAAACCTGAAAGTTTGACCAAACACAACAGCTGTTTTCACAATTGCAAAATTGTTTATGTTTTACATTAGCAGAATATTGACCAACCTCTGAGCACATTTGTAATGGAAACTTATCAGCAGTTCAGTTTTCTTAAACACTTTGACATGACATTTGTTGTGAATGAGCTCTACACAAATAAACTGAATTGAATTTGTAGAGATCTGATTTGTTTTAAGCTCAATTAAATGAAAATTTTCTCAAAGTAGAAATTCAGAAAAGACAAAAGAATATTTGAAATTTATCATCTGTCGAACTGAAATCTATTTACTTCATTGTAAATTTAGCGTGCAGAATTACACAGTTTGTAGAGGACATGTATAAACCACTTTCCGTGTGAAAGAAGGCAGAAATAAAATGAACAATAATTGGCTTTGAGTGAAAGTGCAGCTGTCCTCTTGGTTACCACACAGTTTGTTGAGTTTCTTGCTCTGTAAAATGAATATGAACACACTAATTACAGTCATTTGGTCCCAAATTGCTGCACGAGTTGGACAGTTGAGGATGGAAAAGGCTAAACATAAACCACACACAGAAAGATGAAAACATGCAAATATGACAAGCACACAAAGCCAATCGATGGTTTTCATCCTTGGAAGAAGAGGAGAACTCATTTCAGGCCTGATCAATTCAGATCCAAACGCATAAATCACAAAATCTTTACTATATTTACTCTATACTCCATTTTGTTCATGACAAAGCAGAACACATTCAGCACATTTGGCAGCAAATCTAAAGTGTGATAAAAACATGATATGCATGATCTTTAAAGGCACGAATAAAAACATATGAGGGATAAATTTACATAAAAACAGTTAAACCAGTGCAGACGGGGTCTGGACTGCAGGGGCGGCTCATAGTGAGTGTTGTAATAAAAATATTTATGGCACCATTTGGATGTTTCATAAACAAAAATTATTGGTGGTGCAATTATTGGGGCTCCCACTGTCAATATTTCTTGCCAACAGGACAAATCCTCAGTTTTAATCTAATTTCACAAATATTCCTCTTTGCACAAAATATCTTGGATCGTCAAGTGTTTTGGGTTATTTCCTGAACTTTGCTCATCACTGCTTCCTTCCTGCCGTCCCAAACAAATTTGCTAAACAGAGATTAGATCTGATGTTTACATCAAAATACATAAAGCAAAACTAGTCAACGGTCAACATAACAGGAATGTTCAGCTTAGAAAGCAGCTACAAAACTCTGAAATACCTTTTAACTCTCCCAGAGAGACTTTAAGCGCCAGAGTACTCAGAAGGTTGCTCCACAAGCAAGGCGCAAAATAAGAAAAGGCAGTTCAGCCTTGATCAGAGAAAAATGTGCTACACTCCAAATAAAACTCAAGCAAGGACCGAAAATCACAGCAATATTCAAAGGTGTAACGAAAGTATTTACAAAAGAGGGGAATTTAACGCAGCACAGCTTGTAGGTCCATGTTCTACACAGGGAATCTGTTATTAAACATCAACCAAGAGGATTTCAAAATTACAATCTGAACAAGTTTTTCCCCAAAAAAGAAAGATCCAGTCTACCTTTCAGCGTTTTTATTAAATGTCCAGTAATTATTCTGAACGAGAAAGCGTCCTCTGTCTCCCAGCGGCATAAAAACACCAACATTTCACATCTGCTTGTACTGCACATTTCAGCCGCAATGCAAGTCAAGATGCTTTACATGACGAAAGCATAACACAATGAACAAGTAACAAACGTTACACATTTTTAAAATATCATCGGAATAATCAGAAATCATCACAAATGTTGGAATAAAGAGAAAAATGAATCAATGTCCCAGTGATTATTGATCGACAGAAGCTTTAAGCAAATACATTTTTAGCCTGGATTTAAAGGAACTCTGTGTTTTGCAGTTTTCTGGAATTTAAAGCTGATCCAGCTCAGTAAAGTTTGGTGTTTTCTGCATAACTATGCAGTACGTAGTTATTAAAATGTCATCAATAAAAATGGAAAAGGCTTGAAAGTTGGACGTTAGGTTTTGTGAACAACTCAAAGGCGGAAGTGAGAGCGTTGCGCAACATAAATAATCACCCGGTCGTAACTCGGTGCACTAAATAAAATGATTTAATGAAGCTTCAAGGCAAATTTTAGTAACTGAGGTGCTAGAATCATTTGAGTTTTGGTAAAAGGAAGGTTAAAATTGTCTTCATTTCTTTGTGTGATCTGAAGCTGCTGCACAAAAAAATAAATTCATTTCAAGGCGTCTTTTAAAACAACTTTCCAGGGGTGTCAATAAATGTGCTGTACAGTTTTGTTGAAGCTTATTTATAAACTCTCACCAGTACACATGGATCACACTGCAGGAGAAAACAGACAAATGTTTGTCTGAGTGGAAAAAGTCTGCTAAACTTACTTCATCCTCTCACTTTGTCAAGCTCAGGTCAGAAATCATGGCAGCTTGTCAGAGAAAGTTTGCGTGGAGAGAGCGCAGAGTCCCTGCAGATGAAAAAGTTAAAAAAGGGCAATCCAACTTTCTGACACGTTAAACCTCGCATCGTCACAGCGGGTCTAAGAGCAAGCCTCCAGATCTGTCAGAGCTGTCAGCGCTGAGGCAGAATTATAAAACAAAGTAACATAAATGTGCCGCGGAGACCAAATTAGACAGTCTGCGGATGACCTCTCGTCTTTGTTGTTTGCGCGCCAAGCAGACACCCACCTCACTCCGAGCTCTGCGCTCCCAGTGTTGTCGCTTTGAACGGATTGCCGCGTGAAAACAAGAGAAAAGACATGACACGAAAAACAAAGTGAAGCCGAATGGAGTTAAAAAGACAAAAGCAAAATGCTTGATGCGGCTATGAACATCAGAGTGACACCATCAGCGGCGACTGAGCTTCTCGCTGACAACTGAGCATCCAGAGTGTGGAGAGGACATAAGCACAGCGACATAAAAACGAGGCGGCGCTGAGGGATGAATGTGTGTGAGGCAGAAACTGAGCTTGTGAAGGAGCATATCTTTCCTGGTGCAGGAAGTGTGGTGAAGCATTATCCCCCCGTTTGAGGTTGGCCTTAGCTGGAGGCTTGAAAAGCAGAGGTGGACGGCTGGATGCTTCGCTGAGCAGTGAAGGCTGCTGCACACTGCTCTGTACTCACAACCTCGACCTTTGGATCAATAGTTCATCCATGCTGGTTGCCTTTCCTTTATGCTCAAGCTTAAAATGAGCACTAAGCCCTGCAGAATTGAAAAACATATCAATCTCAACTTCTTTCTTTTTTTTTTAATACTAGCCAGGTAACTGCCACTTGATTCAGACAATGGAGACGTTTAAAATGGAAGTGCAGACGATTTCATTTGGAGCAAATAATGGAGTCTGAGGGAAAAAAACCCGTCACCCTGGGCGTTTAATGATTGTCATTAAGCTGGTGTTAATCCCAGGTATCACAGCAACAAAGATGTTATTTCTAGGAACAAAATGGAAATGACGACACCTCATTTAAGTGGAAATGGTTTGCAAATGAGCAGCAATTTGAGGGCATGTGATGACAGCAGACAGAAAAAATAGAAACCCAGGAAAACAGCACTTTTGTCTCTAATCTCATTTGCTTTTATGTTTTACAGGAGATCCTTCAATATGGCCGCTCGTTTGAGGTCGAGAAAATACTCTCTGATGAAAGGTGTCAAACTCTCAAGGTTGGTAAATGAAAACCAACTTCAGTTAGTCATTCATTTGCTTTTTCAGAACATTTAAATCGACCCTCGTTCCCCGGCAGCTGTTCACGAGCGTGTTTGGGGTTGGACCTAAAACAGCCGAGAAGTGGTACCGCAGAGGGCTTCGCTCATTCAGCGACGTTCTGGCGCAGCCCGCCATTCAACTGAACCGGATGCAGCAAAGTGGTACGTCAAAATTTTTCCCCCTTCTTCAGAAAACCACTTTGCAAATTATAGATCGGGGAATTCAATACAAGCTTGCTTCCAAAAACACTCGGCAGCCTAATCGTTAAATTTCCACGGCGACTGTATCTCAATTAAACCTTAAGAGGTTTATTCAGAGGTATTCACACTTTTTGATCTTGCATTGCAATCCTCTGCCTGTTGAAGATTTCCTCTGATGAACATGGAGCAATTTAGTGTGATCATAAAAGTCTGCATTTATATTTAAACCCGGTTACTTTAATACTACTAAGTAAAATCCAGAGCAATCTAAACCCCAAACTTTGATTTTTCTTTTTTGTTAGTCATTTTTGTTTTATATCAATATTAAATAAAGATCCTGTATTTTACTGTGAAGTTACTTCTGAGTTAGTCTTGTCTTATTTCAAGTATATTAAGATATTTTGACGAAGAACTACACAAAAACACTTGGTAAGATTTTGTGTTTTTGCAGTGTAGGCGCGTCACATTTTGCTGATAAATTATTATTTGGAGACCATTTTCAAGTAGTAATTCAAGCACACCCTCTCAAAGATCATCCAATTTTTATTTCTAAGGAGCATTTAACACAAAAACATATTTTAAATAAACACCTTAAACAACAAATAAAATAGAAACAGCGTCACATTGAAGACTTTTGTCATCCAGTCTTTGGTAGAAAGACAGACCCAAATGGAGACTGTTGAGCTTTTTTAAATTTATTATATGATTAATTGATTTATGACTTGTTACGACAGGGTTAGTAAACTGTTGTGGTGACAAAAAACTTTATTTATTGGTCCATCTACATTTCAACCCTCGTGGTTATGAGATACTGAAAGGACTTTGGTGTAGAATTGACCCTGGAACCTGATTTTGAAAGGCAATAATGGGGGTTTAGTTTGTTTCTTTATTAATTATTTTCTTCACTTGCTTTTAAAAACGGTAAAAATTATGAATTGTTGTCTTTACACTTCACGCTTATGCATTATTTCAGGCTGTGTGCATAGTTTAGTTTGGAACTGCAGGTGGATAAATCACACAGACACGCAGCTTTGCAATAGTTGGAACTTTGCAAAAGATGCTGCCAGTTGCACACAGTGTTACACTTCATGGCCGGGTGATTGAAAACCTCAAATTGCAGTGTTCACAGGTTGCCATTCACGTCAAACTCCATTCAGTAGTTTATAATGCTGACAGACACGTCCATCAAAACGGTCACAATCCATCATTCGGAACGGCGGATTCGTCACGTTGAATGGAGAAATATCGCAGGTTTTTGAAGTGGAAAATGTCTTTGAACCCTAATCGCCTCGCCGTATTCTGGAAATCTTTACTGAGCAGAAACAAGAGCCATCCCATTAATTTTCTGCAGCACCGACAGAAAAATCATTAAAGGTTTTGTAATTAATTGGAGGTGAATCGCTGTTCGTCTGAAGAAAAGAAAGGAGAATTAAGTGCTTTTTAAGTGGCACAAAGACGGGAGAAAATGCAAAGTGAGATGCATAAAATGAGATAATCATCAATGCATCAATTATAATTAGGAACAGTTTGTAGATACAGTAATCCTCTTGTGTCTGCAGCCGGAGCACGCTGTTAGTCGGCTCCTATCAACAAGCGGAGCGTATCACATTTCTACCTTACTTTTAATCCACCCTGACTCTGTGCTTCCCCAGAGCAAATGGCTGTGATTGATGGCTAGCTGCCAGACTAATAACCATGTGGTCTTTTCCCTGCAGGTTTTCTGCATTATGGAGACATCTCCAGGGCTGTCAGTAAAGCGGAGGCACGGGCCGTGGGGAACATTATTGACGAGGCTGTCCATGTGATCACACCAAACGCCATACTAGCGCTGACAGGTGGCTTTCGGAGGTACAAGGCTTGTCTCCTTCTTTCAGCGTTGAAATTGCAGATGAAATAGAACAGTGCCTCCGCCTTTTTCTTCCCGCCGCTTTTCTTAAATATCTTTTTTGTAATGCGCAGAAAAACACGGGTCTCAGGAGGTGTTGATTGCCATTTGAATATTCCCTGCTACCTTCTGTCAGAGCAGAAACTGATGGAGTCAGTTTGGTGTTGAAACTGGATTCTTGGTCTGTGTAGAAAAAAAGACCAGGTCAGTCCTGTTTTGCACCGAGTCTAGGTCACTCAAATGCATTACATTGTCAGTATCAGGGCGCATGGCGAGTGTTCTTGTAAAGCAACCTGCTGAGTGCAACTTTTTGGTCACAGACAACACCTCCCTCCGCTCTCACCTCTTTGTGCTGCTCTCTTTTTATGTGCGCTGCTTTGTGCCCGAGTAAGCAGGGAGCACTCTGCTCTGTGGCGCTGTAAAAATCCAGCCATAACCCAGCAGCGTGTGAGGTAAATAATTCAAGGCGCAGTCTGGCACTGAGGACATGCACTTGCTTCTCAACGGGGGTGAGAGAGCTGCAACGACTTAGCTGATGACCTTTAATGCTGTCTGGGCTGCAAACATAATATACACTTTCTCCTCTTTCCTCCATAAACCTTAGAAAGCTTCATGTTTCACATTCTGATTTTCCTGCTTAGCAGAAAATGACTTCAGATTGAGCATTAAATGTAAATAAAGCAACTTGCTTTGTCTGCGTCTCATATTATGACAATCACTAAGTAGTAGCATGCTGTCACCATCCATTCATATAAATATCTCTATTTTTTTTCTCAGCCCTTTAAGGGGATCCATGATGACGGAGGAAGATCACAGAGTTGGCTGAAAAAGCGGGTGTTTTGCTGATGCTGCTACTTTCAGCTTCGTAAATGAAACAATAATATCTCTGGTCAGACTTGGGAATCCGTTTGGTACTTGATTAGGTTTGGGTCCGGACTTTGTTTGAATGTAAACGGCAGTAGTTTGCTGGTACTGCCACCGCAGAGCTCCGTTACCATTTAAGGTCTTCCGGCTTGTCTGATGTTTCTCCCACAGTTTTTCGCTCTTCAGCCGGATGTTTTGTCATAAACACTTTGTGGATAAAAACTATCAGCACAGCATTTATTTTAGCTCATTATGGTAACGATCACCTGTTTTAGCTTTTGTCGGTTTTGCTCTTACAAATGACTCAAAGTCTTCTGGAGAGAAATGTTGAGAGCATAAATGTAGGACCTTTGGAAGATTTGTTCGGTTCTTTCCCAATGCACTCTTCTGTTTTTTTACACGTAGGATGCGATCCAGAATTTTCTTTTTAATTACAGCCAACAGTGACACAGTGTGGCATTGACTATAATTACACCAGCCAAACACAATATGGTAAAGAGTGAAGTTAGCCTTCCTGTGTTTACTCTATATATTCCAGCACAGAATGGACCAAAATACATCTTCAGCCCATCGGGTGAAAAAATGGCGACCTTCATCGGGGAAAAATATAACAGAGATGTACATTTTTTGAATTAATTATGAATTTTGGTGTATCAGAAACAGCGATTTTTCAGTTCATAGGAAAACTGCAACATATTTAGGCCAACATGTTCAACTAATCCTAGTTCGCTTTAAAGTGTGGTAAATTCAGAAACACTGAATTTCTATTTACACTCTTAACATCCACATTTTTATCATAACATCTGTTCTGCAGTATACACAAAGAAAGTTTACAGCTTTTTCAAATTAATACCAAATCAAGCACTGCCAGAGGAGGAAAAAAGTAAACATCCCTAATCTACAGAAGGACAGATGACAGCTGGAGAGATATCTGATTATGTAAATAATGGCTCCTCGATGAGGGAGTGTTGTAAAATGAGCTGAGGAAAGTGATTAGCACATCATGGATAGTTAACATCAAGAATGAAGGGGAGGAACCACTTAAGATTTATGGGCCAGCAGCTCGCTGCAGAGCGTAAAGGGGCCTGTGAGTGAGACGTTATGGATTTAAACTCGACCAGATGAAGCACCCATTTACCTCGCGTTAGATTTATGCAGACTTGAGGAGCCACATGAGACTTCATTGGAGCCATGCAGAGATGTAGCTGAAAAGTAATGGTTTTTACTCCATCAGTCGCTAATTTAGCAAGTTCTTGTTCAAAAGCAGACGACGCCTGGAACAGTTCAAACGCTCCAAGCTGCACCACTAATAATCGTCTGATTCTGTGCAGTGGGATATATTAAATATCTTTTTGAACGTACTGTCAAATCTTGATTTAATAACCTATAATTTGAGACTCTCATTAGCTTTGTGGCCAATAGCCCTTGTCAAAACTTATAAGTACAGTACAGCTCCTCGGATAGATATTTTCGGCTCTATCGCGTCTTTTATCTCTGGATAAGATGCACAGAAAATAACTCTGCTCCCAAAAGTTTTGCAAAATAAGGGCTGTACTTCACAGGCTGGAGTTGTCATGTACTTCAGAGGAAAGCAACATGGCGGGGATTTGTTGATGCCACTGACATTAGGCTTATTGAAAGGACAGCTGTGGAAGGCGGGTGACAAGCCTTAAAAGCGGTTTTGTTAGGGTGGGGGGGATTAAAAATAGATTAGGCGTGAAAATGCAGCTTCTACCAGCACTCTGCGTGAAAAGGCTCGCACAGTGTCAGTGGAGCGCTGTGTTTATTTCAGCATGTTGCCAGCGATTCCCTGCTGTGGATCTTGTGTAACATCAGATTGTCTGGAATATTAACTCAAAGTGACACTGATGAGGGGGGGAGGTGGTATCTGCTCTCCAAAGCCTCAAACAGGGGCTGATTCTTATGCTTTGTTTGCCTGCAACAGCAGCTCAGATAAGGATTCCTTATCGGCTTAATTCATGGTGTCGTGATTGTTCAGCCCAACTCTATTATCAGCTCACAGGAGGGGAGAGCAAAACAAGATGTCTGGTCTTAATGCATGATCCAAAGTACTTGGTGTGTCTCTATGGCTTCATGTTGCATCCATAAAGTCAGACAGAGCCGGAGTCAACACGTTGCTCCTGGTGATTTAGCTTCTTGAGCGCGTTCCCAGGGAGTGTTGGACTCTGCCAGGTCTGTCCCTGATCACTGCTCTTGGTTCACAGCAACGATTCACCAAATGATTCAAGTTTTTAAAGAGACAATTTCACGACGTTAAATATCAAAGTCAAGTTTCTTTGAGGTCATTTACATGTAGGATTTTAGTAACAGATGAAGGTGGCATAAATACTTCCCCTTTATGCCATTTCTCCATTGATACGTCATCGTCAGTGTGTTACTCACAGTCGTTGTCGTAAATATGGGCATGAGTGTTGGACCGTGGGTGGGAGCTGCGCTTGAGCTTGTGGTTTTGATGCTCTCAGTAATTTCATTTTGTCTTATTGAAATTCATTGCCGGCCCAAACATAATGAAAACAGTCCCAAGATTTAGTGGAGGAACTATTCAACTCTGGACACCTGGGTTTCCATCTTACACCTGTTACCTTGGTGATCACAATGCATTGAATAAAGATAGTTCTGATTTCTTTTTCTGGACCACCTACTGCTGAAAGCAGCTGAGCTCTCTCCCTCCTGCAGATGACTTCATTCTGTGGATTTTCCATCAGCAGCAGCAGCAGCAGCAACACTTCCCACTTCTTTATTATTCATACATGTCGCCTTGTCGTCCATAGAAATTTGTAAATAGCTATGTATATTTTATAGGCCTAGTGCATACCTGTGAATAATTTAGCACTTTCCCTCACGCAATAAAAAAGTAGACATGCTGAATTCACACCAGGTGTTCAAAATGTTCTTCACTTCAGCTCTGTGTTGCACCACGTGCTGAGAAACACATGGCTGCTACTCTACACTTTGCATCAGTGAACAAGCAGAACCTTTATTTCAGCCAAGAATAAAGAGGAAAATATCTGCTCTGCTACAGAAACGTTGCAATGTCACGTCACGCTTTCAGACACTGACTTCTAATGCAAATATCTTAGCAAACTTGAAATAAGACAAAACTAACTTACAGGTAACTTTGTTTAGCAAGATACAGAAGCTTGTGTTGAGTAAATAATTCCTTAATATTGATGAAAAAGTTCTAATTCCTGTGCAAGACGTCTTCCCATGTTGTAAGTCGATCAGTATTAAGGAATTATTTACTTAAAACAATCTTTTACATCTTGCTAAAAAGTCACTTTTAAGTCAAAGTTAGATATTTGCACTAGAAACTAGACCAAAAATACTTGAGGTTTTTTTTTTGTGTGTTTTTGCAAAACAACATAAAAGGCTAAATCTTAAATGTACATCTAATATGTAAAAGAAAAAGGTTTAAATTATTACATTTCACATATTAGTAAAAAGCTTTAATGAAAAAAGTAGCGAGGGAGAAGGAAAAGCCACACTATTAGTTAATCAACCGCCGCTGTGTTCAGACGATCACTTATTGATAATCACAAAATAAACATCATGCATGAAAACATAAAGCTGTAACACACTGAATGTTCTGTTCTTTTTGTGGAAAATGTTTGCTTGTTTTTTTTTTTTTGGTGTTGAATCCTGCAACACCAGTGGAGCTGTTGTCAGTTGGTTGCTACGGCAACGGGTCCGGTGTAGCCAGAAAAACTAGTGGCTTTGAGTTGTTGTTCAGCGATTTTTCTGTTTGTTTTTCACTTTGCTGTTGCAAGATGCACTAAGTTAATAATCTTCAGGTTTTATTTGGTTAACAGAATTGTATAAATGTGCAAAATTTCGGGACGTTAGCAGTAGCTTGAAATGTGTATGCGTGAACAGACATTTTTAATATCTTAAGTTCAATAATATATTTGCATTGACCTGACAGATTTTAATAAAAGAAGTTAAAATGTAATGCCACGGTGTCTTTTCTACAGATTAGTATTAAATATCACACAGAGATCAGGTTCTTGCAACATGAGTTTTTTTTTTTTTTTCCAGATTTGCCTCCATTCACGAAGCACATTTAAGCAGCACACTTGAGTGAGTTTTGCCTGCACAGCAGAAACCAGCAGTAAAAGTAATTTGACAACATTAGCACAATGTATGTGCTGGAAATATTAGAGGATCTAAATTAGAGGAGTGATTCTACAAGTCAAATATCCTTCTAACTTCCAGGTGGAATAAATTTTCAAAAATAAAGGGCAGACATATCGTATGTTCAGCTAAACTTTCCATTCTCTGCTTCCTTTTGCTTGTTTTTGTTTCTTTGTCGTTCTTTTTATGTCTCCTACTTTGTTCATAGACAAAACTGATAACTCATGAGCTGCAAGCATGAGCAAAACAGGAGAAAATAAACTTATGAAAATGATGATTTATGCCCTTTATCCTCCGCAGACTCATCCTGATGTTCCATTAATGCCACCATAACTGTAAGGGCTCAAACTTTTCTTATTTCTGACTTGCTACCTGATTTAGCCGTGTGAACCTTTGAAGCTTTCGCCTGCAGCTATCCTCACCCTCTCTCCATTCCTTTAATGTCACTCACACTGACTGCCGTCAGTCATTTGCCAGTGGCACGAAGGAGAGATCAAACGCAGAGCCTTGTGGATGCAGAAGCTTCTTTGGAGCCGTATCGCCCACAACATTCACTGACATTTTGCTTTGTTGTAGCAGTGACACTGGAGCATACTTCTGCAGGATTTCGCCTGTTGTTTATCAAAGGGTTTCTGTGGGAACGCGTGTGTAATGTGTGTGCGCGAGGTGACGATCAGCTTGAAATGAATCTTTTTGTTTGTTTCTTTATGGCAGGAAGGGCCAAGTTGATGCAGACAAGTCCATCATGATGAGCTTTTTTCTCCTGCACAAAATCCTCTATTAAAGCTGCTATTTTTCTGTCAATTTACTTACAAAGGAGGAAAAACATCCTGTGAATCATTGCAAATCAATTCTATAAACAGTTTAGATTAAATTGTTATGTAATTATTCCTGAAACAGAACAGTTGTTGTACACTGTAAAACACTTTAGCCGCATTCAGTCGTCTAATTCTACTCTTTAATAAATTTACAGAGTTTTAGATTTTGAACAAAAATGTGAGTTTGTGGAAAA
This sequence comes from Poeciliopsis turrubarensis, assembly GCA_010277015.1. Lineage (NCBI taxonomy): Eukaryota > Metazoa > Chordata > Actinopteri > Cyprinodontiformes > Poeciliidae > Poeciliopsis > Poeciliopsis turrubarensis. The sequence continues at coordinate 315,091 of VMRN01000017.1, forward strand.
GTACATTTACAGTAGTAAGTTGTATTTCCCAGAATGCTTAGCAGCATGTTGATCTGACTCTTGTTATTAAGGCAAATGTTTATTTTAATGCACTAAATGTTTCGGAGCTGAATTTTTGTTCAATTTGAAACAAGAATTTAAATTATTCTAAAGTAAAATAAATTATTTTAACTTGACATTGTGAGTGGAAATAATAGAAAAATGTTTGCTCTTTAGGTGAGGACAGTATTTTCTTGTATGTTGTTAAATAATCGAGTTAAAACTCACAATTCAAGATTAGTAAACTTAGAAAACAATGTTTAGACAACTTGTGTTTTTTCTTAAAACAACCTCAGGAACTTTAATTTCTGAGTTAAAACCCCTAAAAATTGCTGTTGACTTAAATTTTACTTGCAAGGCATCAGATGGACTTTAATTTTCAAGTTAAACCACCTTCTAATGTTTTACAGTGTAGAAACATGATATGGGTCATAAATATTTCCAACATTTCCAACCATTATTTGTCTGATTGGACCAGAAGCATCTATGACATCACCCAATTATTTTCAAGTTTTTTCTTTATGAATTGACTTTAACTAGGCCAATCTGACACATGAATAATCTTTTATTTAAATAATTTTATCTCTCCTGACTCCTTATGGTTATCATTTTGTCACCGTTCAGTTTTTATTTGAATCATGGATTATATTCTGATTATGTCACAATTATGCTCTGCTTTGTTGTTGATATTTAAATATATGACATTAAAGTTTGAATAAACCGAATAGATTTGATCTTTACTCCGTTGTTCCGCAGCCAGAGGTTTTCTCTGATTCCTGGTCAGATCAGATTTGTTGTGCATTCTGGTTGTTTAGCATCTTCAGTTTTTACTAAATGCAACACGTCCTGACTCAAAATAAAAACATAAATTATTCAAAATCTATTAAGCTTGTTTTTGGGTTTGCCCAATGAAAAGGAGGAATGACTTCAGAGCTACTGATTCAGGTGCCAGATAGACGCTCCGATACCTTTTGTGTGCGTTCGGTTCCTGTGGGGTTCTGCTGAGTTTTATCTGACATCTGTTCCTGGCGGATACAGTAACCCTGTCATGATAACCTTACAGGACTGAAACCTCCCTTCAGCACTGCTGTACTGATGGATAAAGCATCAATTCAAGCAGAATAAATGCGAATTGTTAGTACAAGAAGCAAACAAAATATTTCAAACTACTCTAATGCCTCCTGCCTGTTTAGTTTTCCTTTGAGGATCGAACAGGATCTGCTGTAACAAGACTTTGTGTTTTATTTTTAGGGGGAAGGACTTTGGCCATGATGTCGACTTCATAGTGACCACAACGGATCTGGGAAAGGAGGAAAACCTTCTGATCAGCATCGTCCAAAGTCTGAAAAAACAAGTAAGAGACGCTTTTAATTGCCTGCGAAGTTTGGGGATTTGTGGCCAAAAAAGCAACAGAAAAAGGAGTCATTATTTTCAGACGTTTACAAAGTGAATTGCAAAGTGAAGTTTGAACATTACTGCTCTTCTTAAAGTTTACTGTGTCACTTTAGTTATGCCTCACCAAACACAGATGTGCCTAAATATTTGCATTTACACATTTGTGCCATTTTTCACCTATATTTCTATATCTTGTAAAAATGACCTTCTTTTATTTCCTCTTAAATTGTATTAAATTTTGACTTTGTTTTAACTCCTCATTGTTCCGTAATTTTACGCCATGAGTTGTAAAACAAAAGCTATTATTAATCCATTAAAGTAACTAAAAAAATAAAATAAGTTGTAGGCAATTATCTTCAACTAAAACTTCTTGACCTCAATTACTATTCAACTCACACGACTGAAAATTACATTATATGGCAGAAAGAAACTTTTCAATGAAGCTCTACTGTTTCAGAGACACGTTGAGTGAAATGTTTGGAAAAGTAAGACGTGAGCAAACAGAGACGTCAACACGTTCGCTCCGTTTCTGGAACCTCCATAAAATCTCTCACAGCTCAGCAGATGAGGCAAAGCATGAGCTTAGCCACAAAACTCTCAAACACATCCACAGACAAAGAGAAAGTCTTCAACACTGGACGCATTCAAAAACACTGTTTCATTATCAACACATAAGCGCTGCTGTCTTTCCTTGAAGAGATGTTAAAAAATACTGTGATTTTCCTGCCTTGTGTGCAGCGGCGACAGCTGCTCCTCAGCAGACACCCCCCGATTCTCCAGCTGTAAGAGCACATCTCAAACACTCTGGGAAAAAAAACAACATATATATATATATATAAAATCTTCCCCTGTGATGCAGATGTGTGAATAGTAATGTGCCAAAACAAAAATCTAAAGCAGATTGTCAGCACCTGCCCTGGAACATCTTCTGTGCTGATGTGTGAAAATGGGATTGAGTTTGTTAAGAATGTGTTCACAAGCCATGTCTGTCTGCCAAAAATAATACAGCGAAGCGCTGATCATGTTCGAAGCTCAAATCTTTGCTCCAGGCCTTTTTTTTTTTTGTTATTTTCAAACCGAATAGCCAAGTTTTACCCCAGATTGTGTGAAACTAACACAAAATCTAAAACTTTCACAAAAAAAAAAGAATTGAAAGCACCAGAACATACTTTCAAATATTCATTCAATCTCGCCTTTGAAGTTCCTTTTTTAATTTTTTTTACTTAGTTGGAGTTTCTAAGGACTGAAATGTTGGCCTTCATGTGATCATCTGCTATGAAATATTCAGAATTAGTTTTTATTAATAATAACAAAGTCGGCCTTTTATCACCGGAAGAAGATTTACGAGATTAGAGGAGCTGCAAGATGTAGAGCACAAACTCGAGGCTCGAGGGCCAAAACTGGCCCACTCATGTTTTTTATGTGGCCCTCAAAAGTCTAGCAGGACATGCAAATGAAACCTTCAAGATAACAGTTCAGTGCTCAAATATCGTTTTATTAATCAAATTTAATCAGTTTTTATCTGTAGACTCCCAATTTACGCGAATGTGAAAATATATTTAATATTATTTTACTTAATTACTGTCAGCAGAAATGGATATCTATTCACATTCTGGCTGAAACCAGGACGATGGAGCACATCTCACCAGTTCTACAGTCCTTACCATGTAGTTCAGAGAACAGACTTTAAAAACTGTTCTTAGTTTATAAATCACTGAATGGCTTAAAGATCTGCTGGCATCAACCTTCCAGACCTCCCAGCTCTTCTGGTTCTGCTCTGCATCCACAGAACCAGCATTCAGCTTCCATGCACCACAAATCTGGAACAAACTTCCAGAAAACTGCAAAACAGGCAAACACTGAGTTCCTTTAAATCTCGACTAAAAACCCACCTGTTCAGTTGCTTTTGAAACTTAATAAATAAAACATTGATAAACATTCTGATGTGACGACGGCAAAAATGTTTCAGGAATTGAAAGTTCTACGACTTTGTGTTTTTGTAAAGCACTTTGAAATGCCTTGCAGCTGAAATGTGCTACAGAAATAAGTTTGACTTGACTTAAGCTACAGGGACGGATTTTACCAGAGGTCACCTGGTTGCTCATGTCAGATGGAACTAAGCAATTTACAGCTATTATAAGTGATTCCCATTAAAGTTTCTTTTTGTTCGTTTTACTTGAAGGAAATAACAAGAGTTGTGGTACTTAAGTTCTCTGAAATTGAAAGAATTAAAAAAAATGTGGCTGAATTTAATAATAGATAACATACAATTGGTTATTTCACAAACTTGCTGCGGAGCGTTTAGGCCACAGATCGCTCTGGACACCCTTTAATGGAAAATGGATCCTTTAATCAAAAGTGGGCAAGATGGGAAGGTGGCTGAAAGGATGAAAGAAAAAAGGAGGAGAGCATGAATGTAAAAGGCAGGCAGCTGATGAAAGCAGAGGCAGAGCCATTAGAAAACGATAAAGAGAGAAAATGTGTCAGCCAAAGATAAAACATGGAGAGTCACAGTGTTAATAGCAGGTTATGTTTACGTGCACTTGATGTTTTAATTAATAGCGGCATTAAAATGACGACAATTACTTTCTTCTAATTTAACAATAATTTGACGAATATCGTTGTGCCGCAGGGGCGTCTAATTTAAGCGCTGCATGGAAACACTTTCCTCTGTGCTGAGAACGGGACGTAATTGGAAATGAGCAAACAATGAGACTTTTTAAAAGACTTAAAGAATCTGTTGAAGGGATTTGACACAAATTGTGTTTTTTTTTTTCTCTCATTTGTTACCATAAATGTTCAACTGGGTGGTCAGAAATGTTCAAAGCACACCAATAATCCAAGAGTTTTTGTTTGATTGCATAAAGAAGGAAGTTGCGAACACGTCTTTTTGTTTTGTTACCCTCAGTGGTTCTTGGTGCAGCGCCCCCACAGGCGAGGAGAGGAACAGGGTTTTCAATTAGTTTTGTTTTTGTAGCATTAGTTTTTGATTACTTAGCTTACAGATATTGGTCATACATACAGAACTGCCTCTCATGAAGTGGCTTATGGTCTGATCCAAGTATTTTTGCTCAAAAATCAAATGTTTTAAATTTTGTTGCATCTGACCGACTTGTGTTGCTTTGTTTGTGTTGTAGCTACTGTGAACTGAATGAATCTGAGGCTTGTTTCTTGATGCTGGTGTGAAGGATTACCAGGTATTGTTGTTTTCATCTTGCCTTCAGGTGTTTTTCCAAGCCAGAGTGTCGAACCGGAGCAGAGAGCCTCCAAATCCTTACATAGACAAGCTTATGTTGGGATGTTCCCTTTGTGATGTTCTGCCTTGTGGTGTTTGTGTTTGGCACATCATTTTGTTTCTTTTTAGAAAAGAAGAAACGCATGCATTTGCAACCAAACAACTTAATTGTATTTTCTTCTCTTAACAGATCCGGGTATTGCTGCATATTCTTTGTGTTTCTGTTGTCTGTAGTTAAATTGTGACTAAACTCCAGTTAATGTTAGTAGGTCTTGTGGGAGGAGCGTCCAGTACAAATCCTGGAGTATTTGCTCACTACTGACTCTCTAATTTAATGTGGTTCCAGTTAAAACTTTTGTTTTTGTGAATATTTGTTTTCAGTAATCCATTACTCTGCAGTTTGCGCCTTCCTTGCCAAGTAGAAAATAAAACAAGTGCCATTTTTTGTCTTCTTTTTTTAGGATCTACTGTTTTGCCGTCTTATTAAGCAGCTAATGATGTGTTGCTAATGTTAGACCCCATTCTATATGAAGACATAGCCGGTTCTAATTATTCCCAATGCTCCGGTATGGACAGGTGAGTGCGTGTCTTTTTCATATGTGATCTTTAAAATCAGCCCATAACCTGAAAAGAAACTGCACTTAGAGGTAGTTGCGTTAACCCAGCATTAATCAGTGACAGTCGTTATTCATTCATCATAGCCTGATTCTAAATTTAGCTAAATTAATCATCAGTTATTTAATCATCATTTCAGAGCCCATTAAACAAAACTCTCCTTAACCAACTGACTCAGAATAATAAATCTTACATTGTTCAATTGTGACCTTGAAAGTTTGCTATAAATCTACCAGTAACAGTAGTGAAGTATATTTTTTGCCTTTGTATGTTTCCGATTGTTTGAGGGTGGAAGACCATCTTGCCATCACCCTAATTTTTATTTTTTACACAAAATCATGCTTAGATAATGAGATTTTAGTCTGCTCAGTTCTGAACATGTTGAGCTCCTTTCAGAATGAGCTCTTGTCACTTTAAATCCAAATAAGGCGCTGCTGGCCACGCCCCCTCAACTCGATGTTTACTCTTGTAAATGAAAGTTGACGCAGACAGATACGCAATTATATTTGAAAAGCAGAAATGCAGCGTCGTACACAAACAACAAGAATGGTAAGTCAAGAATAAAACACTTGTCTTCCAGCAGCCATTGTACAGCGCACACAGGGGTAAAACCAGCTTGAGCACAGCTTGGGTTGCTAAGCAATGGGCTGGGCTTTGCTGGTGCCGGCAGTGGCTTCTAGTTTGCGACGTTACGTTTGGAAGGTTTTTGAAACAGCTCATTTTTCAGACACCAAAAAAACCATGAACTTACTACCAGATCCACTTGGGCTGTTTTCAGAAGCAGTAGAAGCCCAGAAAGAAGAATAAAATAGTTCAAAATGTTAGTTTTGCATAATGGTTCCCTTTTCAATGCTATTTACAGCCAGAAGAAACATGTCGGTAAAATTTAAAGATGTCTTAAAATCACTTGATTCATTTTCCAAGACTTGGTCTCCAATTTGACACGGATTCAGAGTTGTGTAGAGATGTACAGTATGAAACGGAGCAGTGGGGACCAGGGTGAATTGTTCTCACTGAATGCTGTTCTATACATAGTTTGAAAGGGTTATAACAGGAGATAAGTGCTTCACAGACCTGCACTGTCTTGCTACTCTCATCTTTTTTGCACTCATTGGGTTTAAAAATAAATCCCTCCATCTTTATTCTCTGTTTCAACCATTGTGCCTTGTGTCTGCACCCCACCAGAGGTCTATCCTTATGATAATTACCTCCTACTTACTGTCTGCTATCACTGGGAACTCACATCTTGCAGCCATTTCCATTCACTGTCGGGAGACAGAGCAAGGTGAAGGTGTGAAAGTGTGTGCGGATAAGCGAGGACAGCGAATTAGATGGATAGGGCAGGTGTTAAAAAGGCTTTCAGAGCCTAAGAAAGGACAGCGTGATACGACTGGAAGCTTTCTTCTCAGCAGGGCAGGCAGAAAAGGGATGAGGAGAGAGGGACTGCTCTGCAGGGACGAGGACACGAGAGGTAGTGATTAAGTGGAGGTAGCAAAGGTTGACTTTAAGTCGTGTAACCTTGTCATCTGCAATCGAGCCTCCGGGGGCCGTCGTGTCTTCACTCAGGCCTTGTGTCATAGGCAGGCCTAACACATCCGCGCCCCGTCCAGTCCATCCAGGTCCCCTTGTACAGCCTGAAGATAAAAATACTTCCATCTAAAAATGTCCTTGTAAAATGGGGTTCATCATTTTTACCTGCCTCCTTCTGATGCTGGCGTTCAGGAAGCATGACTTGGGGGCCGAGTCAAGGTCAGCCAGGAACATCTTTATCAGACGGATGAGTTTTAGCTTCACCCGGCTAATGGCAATGGATGTCCATATGATGCCATCGATCATCTTTGTCTCTAAATATTGTCCTCTGTGGAACTACAGTAACTTCTGATTCTCGTCATTAACCGAGTTCACATGATTACATGTATTTACATGATAAGTCATTGAAGAACATGGCGCGCCATCATCCAGGCATCTTCTTCTTGGTTTGTGCCAGTGGCAACATCACAATTCATGGTGGGAAAATGCTTCCAATACAGCCACAAAACCCACTTGAGCCGAGAACCAAAACTTATCAACAAGCGAGAATTTTTATTTTAATTTCCACACATCCATTAAGAAAATTTATGATCAAACTATCAAATTGTGCAGTTGGAAATGCAGCTCTTGCTCCTAGATATTGAGATCTCGGTCTGGTCACTTCTGCCTATTTTGAGCTCCTTTCAGAATGAGACATTTTAGGGACTCTGTGGCTTTAAATCCAAATAAGCTTCTCTGCACTTGTGAAATTATGCAACCAAACATCTTTGAAAAGCAAACACAGCAAGTTGTTTCTGGATGGAAAGTTAAAAACAAAACACTTGTCTTTTCCAGCAGCCATTGTACAGTGGTAAAACCAGCTGACCAAATGTGCTGGAGTTCTGTGTGGATCGCTAGGTAATGGACTAGACTTTACAGGAATTACTAGTGGCAGTGTTGCTGATTTGTGATGTTACATTTGGAAGGTTTTTGGAAACAATTCTTTTTCCAGACACCAAAAAAACTTATTGCCCAAAAAATGGCCATGTGTTTTTTTTTCATGTACTAGAGATTAAAATGGAAGTAGAAAAACATTAAAAATGTGAGTTTTCCACAATATTGGTCAAAATTTAAATATTAATCATGTGTGTAAATATGACAACTTCACCTTAGAATCTGGAACATTTAAGTTTTATTGTGCTGTGTCTGTTTTAAGTAATAATAATAATAATAAAACATTTTAGTTAATATGAACCAACAAAAGCTCTCCGTGCAGCTGGTTGTTCAATCAAAATGAATCAATTTAGAACCTAAATGAAAGTTACAGTTACACACGAAATATTCCACTTTTATTTCAGTAATCAGCCGCTTTAGTTCTGGCAAATCTCTGCTTCAAGGTCGCAGTGCAGATCAAACACCCCTGGCTAACGCACATTAATCTACAACTTGAAGGTGATTTTTTTTTTTTTTTTTTTTTGAAGTCTCCGTTTTTGTGAGTCAGAGGGAATTGGAGATGAGATCAGAGCGCCTGGATGGCCCGTACGACGCGCCGCTCATGTTTCGGTTCCAGGTGGCTGCTGGGCCTCTCGTCCTCAGGCTCCCTGAAGGAAAGGACCCGGGAAATCAAGCTAATAGAAATTACAACAGCGTCGTCTTTAGATCACCTTCTCAGAAGGCTTGTTGACTCAACTTTTATTATTTATTTTTTAAACCACTGCTCAAAGAGAAGGCTGTAGGGAAAAGTTTATCCTCCTGCCAAACTCTTTTATGATTCTCTGTGTAAACAGTTCTGGTGGAATAAGCTTACGCTCAGATGCCGGCTAACGCTACCTGCTGTGAGTGCGATGATTATAGAGAGCTGTTGGGCTAAACAGTTCCCGGAAATGCTGAGATGGGGAGCAGATTCTTGGTGACCGATTTAGATATTGATGGTTTAGTTTGTAGAGACGGGAAGATTAAATCTCACAGAACAGTCCAATCATTTTTATATAACAGTTTGAACAGTGTCTTGTGTGCATTGCTAATGTTGCATTGCTACTGAATATTCTGCTTAGTATTTTATTAGGCTGGGATGTTTATATCCATCTATACTGACTCATCCTTGCAGGGTTGCATTTTTGCAAATCTGGGAAATAATGCTGCATGGTTTTTTGTTTTATTTTCGTTTTATTTTTACCATTTAATTAAAGATGTTCCTTGATCTAACTTTGTTTGCGTTACAGATATCTGAAGAGCTTCTATTGATCAAAATTTCATTTCAGCTGTTTGCTTAAATGGTGTTTGTGATACACCAACTGTGAATAGGGAATATCTAAAACATACGTTTTTAATATTTATAGGTGTACTGGCTTCCTGCATATTGAATACAAAATGTCTTGCCATAATCCAAGAAACGGCTTTGTTTGTTTGTATATATGAGAGAGATACTGCAGTTTGGACACTCGTTTTTTTTATTTATTATTTCTATCATGTTTTAGGTTTGACTAAAATAAATGTTGACATTTAAATTTTATTTTTACCTGGTTCAATCTTATCTTTGTGCTTTTATTTAATGTTATTTAAATGTGCTTTTATTTAATGTTTTTTATATATGCTTTTTATATAATGTGCTTTCTTTCTTTCTAAGTAGAAAGTTTTCTCTTTTTTTTGAGTGAATTCCTCTAAGATTTACATAAATTACGTTGCAGACCAGGTTTCATTTGCTTGTTCTGCGTTCACATGTGCTTGAATAAACTTTGGTTTATTCAAAGTGAACCAAACGGAAATAATGAGAAAGATTTAAGACTATGGTTTTGAATTTTCTTCCAGCAGAACAATGATCCTAACCATGCAAACAAAGCTACAGTGAAATGTGTAAGAATGGCCAAGTCAAAGTCCACTCTAATTTAGCTGTTTGCAAATGTTTTGTTTTACATACATAATATAAATGCATTCCAGGGATTTTTATATTGTAATTAGTTCAAAATTGCATGATTTTCCTTCCATGTTATAATTATGTGTGACTTTATTGCACAAATCGCAGTAAAACACATCACTTCAAAAAGTTAAAGGCTTATAATTTCTTTTGCAAAGCGCTGCGTTTTCTGAATAGTACACATGTAAAATCCTTTATATCTTTAGTTGGTTCTGCTGTCTGACTTGGGGAGGATTTTATTTTCAGATTGTCAGTATTTTAATGCTTTTATGCCTCAGCTTAGTTTGTACTTTTAGTGCCTGCAGCTACACTATTATTGAGCATCAGGCGAACTTTAAGGATCCCAGGCTGGTCCTATTATTGGAGGGTGAATGGTTATCTGTAATTGCAGAGAGTTATCAGGGATGCAGACAAGGGGTGACATGGAGAATTTCTCCCTACAGTTGCACAAGAAATGACTCCACTTAGAAAGATAATTAGAGAGTGGAAGTAAAGAGAGCCTGCCGGTTTCTTTGAGGTTTTTCCTCCCCATCTGTCACTCAAGTTTTCCAAACTGCCGCTAGATTTCTCATTGCCTTGTGGGAAACATTGCTCCTTTCCAGTGACCTGAGCTCAGGAGCAGCAGTTCAGGCTATGCTGACAAGGTGTTAAATGTTTTGTAATTACCCTCTCTCCTCAGATGAGCAGCTTCCTGGATTTACTTCCTCAGTTATTGGTCTTTAAGGAGAATGTGACACGTTTATGGGGAGCGTGAGGAAAGTAGCATCCCAAACAATCACGGTGGGCGCTGGAATTAAATTGAAAATTTGTAATCTAAAGCGCACTAACTCTTTTGGATATAGGAAAAACCTTAATCTTCCAGAGAGCATCCCTAAGGAAATCAGTCTATTGACTTTTGTTGGTTTGTTGCCTCAATCTAAGTTGCACACTTTGTACTCAACTGTGCTTTACTTTTTCCTCAGGGTTGAGCATTTTAATCCTTAAAAACAATGTTTTCAACCTTAATTTATTTCTGTTTCTCAGTAGCTTACATCATGTTTGACTGTTTTTCACTGTTGCATCTTATAAAAAGTGTTCAATCCATAAATATTTCAGCGTTTTTAACACAAAGCTTGGCTTATTTGACAAAAGAAGTTCCTTCAATGTCAAAATGAAACACGATTTCTACAAAATAGTGACAGTTATTTGGCCACATTCTGTTGAATTCAGTAAATAAAACTTAGATACTCTCAATATTTCATCCGTCGTTGTTCAAAGTAACCAGGAAAGGGAAAAGAGGCTCCTTCTATAGAGCACTAGGCTGTTATCAGCTGTCATTGTTTGTTCAATAAAAACTGAACACAAAATGTTCAGCAAAGGCATCTGAGCCTCTGTTATGATTGCAGAAGCTGTCACCACATAATATTCTGGTGCCAGTCTCTCAATTTCATTCACCAATGTACAAAGAGACCAACAGCGGAAACAGCAGTTCCTCCCAATGCAAAATGAGCAAAATGTCAAGCGTCTGACTTCAAAGTCAACTTGAAGCGTCGGAAGCGTTTTTGGCACGAAACGTGTTCAGAGTGAACGCAGCAATATGCTGCATCAAGCATCTTTACAAGCCTCTTTGCTTTTGTTCTTATATTGAAGCCTTTGGGTCACGTAACCCGTCTACTTCCTGAACAGTTTGATGGTTTTGCATTTCCACTTCTCAAACTATTAACGTAACAGCTGAGCAAAGTACATGTAAGAGTCTGACCACGTTTAAGGTCAACCTTTAAAGTGGCGTGAGAAAACTAGAAAATGACCATTATCAACTGCTGCAATTATTGCACATCCTGTAATAAGACCTTTAGTTCGTCGTCTGAAAAGTCCACATATACCATCTCTCTGAGAGTTATTGTCCACAAACTCATCACACACATATTTGTTTGTTTTTTTTTGTCTTAAAATTTGCATCGAACCTTGTGGCAACCCGAGATAATAAAAAAGAAGAAGAAACTTATTGCCTGCAGCAACGACATCCACTGGATAAATCAAAATTAGTTTTGCTGGGAGGAAAAAACGCAGATCAAAGTTTCTGTATAAATCCTGCGGCAGTGTAATTCACAGCAAATTTCATGCCAGTTATTTGAATAATTATCAGTCCTACTGACCATCAACAATAAACAAAAATGAGTCTAGATACTGAGCCGCAGTCACTGAGAGGATGTTGAGACTTCATCTTTACTCATCAGCGTGATGAATAAAGGTCACGCTGATGAATTTTCTCTCATCACGTGAGAAAAAAGAGGAATTAACCTCAGCATCACAGCATCCACTTGTCAACAAGATTTTGTCGCTGAATTCTGCTCCTTCCTTTGTTCGCTGCTTAAAAATGGTAAACATATCCAGCCTTGTTTAAAGAAACTCAGCCATTCTGAACACCGCAGGGTTTGTGTCTGAACTGACTTTTATCTCCAGGATTGGACTCGGCCTGGCTCTGAAACATTCCCACTTGCAATATTTCGTAGGAAAGCGTTCGAGTTTCCAACTAAACCACACTGCTCTCTCTTCAGCTGAGATTTTACAGAAGCCTGAGGTTCTGTAAAATCTCCCTTGCTTCTGTTGCCAGAAAGTGGGACTTTTTAATAGTGGTACGGTACTTACACTAACATTCATGCCAAAAATGTGCTACAAAATCTAAACGCTGTTACTGGAATCTTTTGCTTCTGTATGTAAAACATTATGTGTCAGAAAACTACAAGTCAAAAGTTTGGAGTTGAATCTGATCACAAAGTCGTTGCAACACTTGAAAATTGCTGCAGATGGATTCTCTCCATCCGTTCTGATATAACCTGAAATATTTTGCAAAAGAAAAGTCTAGAAAGTCACTTCAAAGCTTTGAGGATCTGGGAGTTTTGCTGCAATTTGTGCTTCTGCAAAGAACCGACTTGGTGACATAAAAATGAATGCCAGCCACTATTTTCAGAGTTTTATTCATATGTATAATTATGTGCATTATTTTCCTTCCACTTCACAGTTACACACTATTTTATGTTGGACTAAAAATAAAAGCACAAATAAAAAGCATTTGAATTTGTGGCTGCAATACGGCAAAAAAGAAAAAAGTCCAGCAGGTGTGAAACTGACAAGGCAGGTTTTTCTCTTTTACGCATTAGGC
>VMRN01000017.1:328339-350125 GCA_010277015.1 Poeciliopsis turrubarensis
ATAAGATTATGAGAACAAAGATATATATTGAGAATAAAATAATAATTTGGGAATAGTCATATTAATAATATTAAACCAATAAAGAAATTTTATGTTTTTGATGTTCTTTTTCTTTAGAAATGACTCTTTATTATTTGAAGGGAATATAATTACAACCCCCACATTTGAAATCTATGGCATGGTTTCATTTTCAGAGTGAATCCACTGCAAATGAGAGTTGAGTATTTTGGACTAGAGAGGAAACATGTTTGAGTTTTCACTGTTGAGGCCTGAAGGCTGAAAGAATTGTACGTCTTTTCCAGAAGAGGCTGAATTTTGTCTTTGGAGCTCAACGGCCGACAGCTCTTCGTTTTTCTCCATCAGGGTCTTGTGCTCTTCTGTGACTACCAGGCGTCGACCTTTGACATATCAAAGCTTCCCAGCCACAGGTTTGAGGCCATGGATCACTTTGCGAAGTGCTTCCTGATCCTGCGTCTGGAGGGCAGCCGGGTGGAGGGAGGCCTTCAGAGAGCCCAGGGCGACGGCCGCGAGTGGAGAGCGGTGCGCGTGGACCTGGTGTCGCCGCCGGCGGATCGCTTCGCCTTCACGATGCTCGGCTGGACCGGCTCCCGGGTGAGGAAGCTTTTCACCGGAACAAAGCTGCCGTCACCATTTAGATTGATTATTTTCTAATAAGGGTATCATATTAAATGTTAGCCTTTCATTAGGGTAAAAATCTAAATATTCATTTCTGAATATTGACTTTAATTCCCTCTTTCACAGATGTTTGAGAGAGACTTACGAAGGTTTGCTCGACTGGAACGGCAGATGCTTCTGGACAACCATGCCCTGTATGACAAAACAAAGGTACGGTTTATTTTTTAGGGCACATCAAAATATACTTCCAATCTAAAACTTAATTTTTTTCATGTTTATAACTGGTTATTTCACTGAGATCCAGTTCACTGCAAAAACAAAATCTTCCCAAGTATTTTTGGTTTAGTTTCTAGTGCAAATATCTACACTTAAAAAAGGCAAAACTAACCATGAAGTAACTTTTCAGCAAGAAATGCGAGCTTGTTTAAGTCAATAATTCCTTAATGTTAATGGAAAAGTAATAACCTGCTAACTGAACTAATACTTTTTTATATATATCAGTGAGTTATTGACTTAAGAAAGGTCATTTCTTGATTGTACAGGTGTAGCGATATTCAGGCCTGGGTGTGGCTGATGAAATTTAACCAAAAAACGTGTTTAATTGCAGTTAATTCATGATCTCATTATCATAAAAACTGATTTCAGTATGTTACGTTAGTCTGGTATCAATTTATTTGGTGATCTAAAATATGTAGGTATTGACCCTAAAGGCAGCTAGAAAACCTGCTTTCTTTGCGGCTGTAGTATTCTCAGACCCAGTCCTGAAACAGTTCATGTCTGCATGGCGACTTCAGACGCCAACATTTGGCTTATTATTCTGTAAACTGACGGGAGAACAACCAAATTCACAGGAACCATCAATCTCACTGACAGCCATCTTCCAGCCTGGGTTTTTTCCTGAGCTTGCGACTATTCAACACCCGACTTATTTCCGATGCATGGAGCAGACAGGCGAGCCGATCGGGTTTTGAGTCGAGTGGGACAAGGGTGTTAGGTGGATCAGCGTGCAGATCGACAGGGAAGAAACCCTGTCACTGCAGCGGCCCGTCAGCTGCTCCCCGGGGACGGAGGTCGGAGTCCCCGGGATCTGCGGGCGGCAGCTCCCTGACAGATATTATACACGGCCAGCCAACTCAGATGGTGTTTATTCAAATGCAAGGGCAGAGCTGCGCCTGCTGACAGTGCAGTCACCCATGCACTGGGGGTGGATAAGAGGGTAAAACACACAAACAATCTTTCCTTTCCTTCACGTTTTGCTGAGTTCTTTACTTTTTCTGGTGCATTCGCCACTCTGCCGTCACGTCTTCTCTCTGAACCGTCAAGGTCAACAGAAAGCTTCACATGTTGCACTCACAAAGCTCTTCACGACCCGTTTCTCATTCTGATCCCAGCATCACAGCCATAATTAACCTAATGAAGATCAATTAAGTGTCTCTGCGTCTGTCCTTCCTCTGCCTTCACACAACATGGCTCATGTTCTTTCGTTCTCACTTTGCCTTGGGCAAAGGGGACGTTTTTTTTTGTTTTTTTTGTCCATACCGACTGCAGTTAATTGGTTGAACGTATGGCTTAGGACAACGTGATAATAGGGCTTTCATCTTTTCCGTGTCCGTTCTAATTGGCCGTCAGTTTTGAAGGGACTTCTGCGTTGCTTGTGTGACTGGTGTCACAGAAACAGGGGGAGCGATGAGGACTTATGTCTGATTAAAAGGGAAACATCTCAGCTAAGGACCAAAGGCGGTCGTTTAGAGGACTTTAATCATCCGGGTCTCTGGGAGACTCTCAGTGGACACCAGCTGGTCTCTGTCTTATTATAAAATGCTTTAAAAAAGATTAGAAGTCTACAGCATCCTAATGATCTCCACTCAATTATGAACAGACTCTGGGGAAGTCCTTGAACCGCCCTGGGAGTGTCGCACAGAAACACGCTGACTTGGGGTTCGTACATGTCAAATACATTCCTGATGTTACACATTCACCGAGAGTCAGTTTTACTGGCAGAGAATGTGGTTATTGGCCATTGTCGAAACATAATCCAAACCAATTACGGAAAATAACACAAAACTTTATGAGCGTAAGGCGATGGATGTTGACAACTTTACTCATAAAAGTTCACATTAGACAATATTCACACCGGTGTTGAGAGAATGAGCAGAAGAGAATACTTCACAGAAAAGCTACTTATTGTGTGGGGGGATAATAGAAAGCAGTTCGTCTTAGTAAGGCAGGAAATGGTTGCCACTGTGCAACAGGACCATTGCAGATGAAAAAAAATACATTTCCACCAAAATAAATAAATAAGCAAATACATTTGAGTTTGAAAAGTCAAAACTTGAAAAATAAAATAAACTTTGAGATTTATCGTTGAAATCTTCCAGAAAAAAATAACATTTTTCTGACTTTCCAATGTCTAAAATTTTAGACATTTAAATTTTCAAATTTATCACGTTAACACTCAAAAACATTTCTGAGTGTTTTCTTATAAATTTAGGACTTTTTAAACTCTGACATTTCCATGTTTTTTTCTCCTTTATTTCAGAGCTTCATCTCAAAATTTCTGAGATTTTTTTTCTCGCAAGTTTTCAGTTTTTGCAGCACAGATCGTTTCATTTTTTAACTAGAAAACTTCTGATATTAATCTCAAAATTTCTGAAATTTTCCCTGGTAAATTTCTTAATTCTCAAACTCAAGAATGTCCATGTTTTTTTTCTAAAAAATGTTTGATATTAATCTCAATGTTTCTGGGATTTTCTTCTTGCAAATTTTAAACTTTTGAAGTTCAGAATTTTTCATGTTTTTTCTAGAAATTTGGGAGATTAATATGAACATTTATGAGTTTTTTCTAAAAGAAAATTTGACTTTTGGAGCTCAGAACTTTGCAAGTTTTTTGTAGAAATTTTCTGATATTAATCTAAAAATTTAGTTTTTTGGTGGAAATGTACTCATGTTTTAAAATGATCTATTATGGTTCTAATGGTTGAATCTATTTCACTTTTCTATGTTTATTGACTTATTTTTTTATCCTAACAGAGATTCTCGGAATTAAAAACTGTCTTGAAACTAAAGGAAATTGTCATAATTAGTCCTTTATAGACATGTACAATAAAAAACCTGAGAGTTTTCTCTGCTATTTATAACTAGAGGGACATCGATATACACTGCATTTATTTGTTCTGGGAAAATTTAGCTGATGAACTGAAGTCTGTGATGTTAGCTTGGGTGGTGGACCGTCCAATGGAGGCTGCTGTGTGTGTGTGCGCGTGTGTGCGTGTGCGTGTGTGTGTGTGTGTCCTCTGCTGTAACTCTGAAGGATTGTGATAATTAATATGTGTTGTGGGTTTGATGAATGAGGACAGGTGGAGGATTTCATCATTCCTAGACAGACTGACTCCCTCCCTGGGCAGTAGGGATCCATGACCCTGCCCAGCACCTCCAAAAACACACACACACCTCTGTACGTGGCTGGATCTACCCTTGAAACTTGCTGCGTACGTGTGTGAACGATCAGTGATGCGACTCCGCCATCGCCTCGATCAAAACCCAGACACACTTGTTAAAGATGTGTTTGAGCTCATTAAATTCGCCGTCATTTGTTCCGACTGTTCATGCATCCTTTCACACACCGAATGCACGAAGTGCATTGAACGCAGTGAATGAGGTTGTGTGCATATGTGTCTCTCTGTGCAGGTAATTACTCTACGTCATGTGTAGGAGTGTGATTAATGAGGCTCCGGTCAAAAGGCTGTGAGCTTAGATGCCCTGGCTTTGGTCCTGAAGCACACGTTCAGATATGAAAGGTGCATTTATATTTCCTTTCTTTTTACGCCGACATCCTCCAGCTCTGCGGTTCAGCTTCAAACGAACCATCAAACACGAGTAGAAAACTGCTGAAACGACAGCCAGGGATCAAGTCAGAACAGCGACTCAGGCAGACGGAGGAAAGTTGTGTTTTGGCTTTCTCAACCTGTTTAGGCCCCCTGCCCATCATCCAGGTCCCTCACCGCCCAACAGCAGAGAATTTGCACTGAATAGTGATGTTGCTATCACTATCGTTGATGTTTTGATTTTTATGGTTGTGTCCGTATTTATCATCAAAAATAATTTCCCAGAGAACAAAAAAGCCACGTGAATAGAAATTATTTTTACAGGCATCTACGAAAAATGCAATGAACTTTCAACTTAAGATCAGTAAGCCTAACAGTAGCCAGAGTGGAAGAAAATAAAAATAATCTTTTTCTGTGCCATTTAAGTTGTTAAATCTTTCACAAAATGACCAGATAAAAGATGTACAACAATGCCAGTTTAAAGTTTAAACTGGCAATTCCTGCATAATTAAAATTATGTAATTAATTAATTGAAATTAAAGTGTTAAAATTAATATATCAAATCCAAGTAATAAAAATGTATTTGCACATTTCAGCAACAAGGCATTTCAAACGTTACATACATGTGACACACATGAAAATGACTGTATGCAAACATTTCAATGAACTCTACAAAACCATAATAGAAAAACACACTGGCAATAATCTACCTTATGAACCAGCCACCCCAAAATACAGGAAATAACTCCTTTCTTAGTCGCCAAGACGAATACGAAAAAAATCCTCATAAATATTGGCTGTTATGGAAATAGAAACACAAAAAGGACATTTTTAATTAATCACAAACTGAAAAACCAAGAGCTGCTTCAAGAGCCGCTGGAGATTCTTTTCGAGGAGTTTTCATTTACCAAATGGAAATTATTCTGCAGGTTGGTCCCCCAATTTTTGATGAAAGTCATAAAATCTTTAATTTAAAAGTGCTGATAATTTTAAGTTAATTCGGTTATTCTCGGGGGACTTCGGTTGTAGCACTTCTGTGTCGAGCACAGGGCTAAAAGCTAAATTTAATTCAACTCTCTCTGTCAAATTATTGTATCTTTGATTTGAAGTTCCAGCATGCGGCTCCCCTCCTCCACCGCCCTTCCAGCAGTGGATGAGTGGACAATGGCGGGGCAATTGCACTGGGCTTTGGGGAGCAGCCGTTCTGAAAGTTCTCCCCTCGCCCCCCAGCCGGCCGGTTGGTGCTCACAGGTGGCGCCTGCATTGAGGACAGCAGGCCCGCCTGGAAGGAGGGCCTCGCTCTGCTCGCTGAGAACGAGGGAGGAGAAGTTTAATTTAGCTGTTGTTGGCATGTGGACTCTGAGGGGTGTCACAAGCACACTTCCTGACAGACAAGTCAGCCAAAATGGGGGTTATATTGAGGCTTCTGCCCTCTAAATACCCTCCTGGCATGTGAGGAGAGATGGGAAAATTGCCATTCAGACAGAGACATGAGGTCATATTTTGACACCATGCCCTGCAAAAGCTAAAAATGTTTTAAGTTATTGCAAAAAGTGAAAAAAAATTTCATTCTCTGGCATTATGGAACTCAAAATTGTCTGATTGTCGATATTTACCTTCACAGGAAGAACATGGCGGCTTTTGACGTTTCACTTGGTTTATTGCTGGGTTAAAGACATATCCACATCGCTAACGATCTGGTGCTGCAGACCTCATATTATACGACCAGCTATAAGAAAACTTTAAAAAGTCTGGACAATACAATCATGTAGTTTAAGTTGGGTCAAATATTTAGAATCAAAAGTAGCATTAAATGACTGTCGACTTGTTTCTGCCTGGGTGAGAAGTGAATTGTGGTATTTTAGGCAACAACAAGCAACCGTACACGTTCATGTCTTTCTCTAAATTGTTATTTTTACCAGTAGTAAAACTCAAGATAGAATAGTGGAGCAGAAAAATACATTTAAAAGTCAACAAGGACAGGAGATGTAATGTAAAGGTTATTTTGAACCTACGGGTTTTATCAGCTTTGAACACCTTCCTTATGGACGCTGTTACATTTACATCCAGCAACACGGCGCAGATGACCGTGTCTCAAATTAAAAGCTTGCTGCAACAATCCAACAAGCTTTAATTCAATAAGCTTCAAGTTATCTATTCATAGGAAATGCATGTTTACCGTACTCATGCAATGGATAGATCTGTGTGGAAGTCAAGTAGCGAACTGCTTTGTCTACAAATCATCCGTATGAAACGGGGCTGAGAAGGGCGGCGTGTAGATAATCAAAAGCCAGAGGGAAAGTTTATTTTTTGCTCTCCATCTTGTCTTATATTTGCCACAAACAAGATGCTGCATTTCATTAGACATACTTAGCGGCTCTCAGGCCGAATTATTGTCAATGTTTATTACTGCTGAGCAATCCTGGAGCATTAACCTGGTAATTGCTACATGAGCAAAACTATTTTCAGGAACTGAAACTGATTTAAAGTTTTTGTTTGCTTCTTTCCTTCCCTTAGACTTTCCCCAGTTTGGTCTATTTTATGATGGGCTGCGTGTGGTTTGTTAGTGGTTGATTTTGCCCACTGAACTGAATTGTTTTCCCTTTTGCACGGAAGCTTGCAGTGCATCGAGGCGCAAGAAGATTAGACTAAACAGGCAAAAGAACAAATCCGGTGCTGCTATTGTTCTTTTTTTGAGGAGTCGTTAAAAGAAAATCATAAGACAGCAGGAATAAGAAAATGATTCCTGCATGGGTTTACAGAAATCTGGAGTGAGTTAAATATTAAGGTGATGATGAGCGTGATTTCCAACCTGAGGGTCTGTGAGGTCAGCGTCAAGAAGAAGAGAAAAAACTGGCCTGCAGTTAAATGAACCGATTTAAGCAATTCAGAATCAAACCCTTATTACTTAAATGTTATTTTCTGAACTCTCCTCACTAATTTAGATCAGGCTTTCTCAAACTGCAGGGCGCCCCCTTGTGGTCCACAAGGTACTGCATGTCACCATGACGTCACAGCTCCAGCTAGCTTATCACTCAAAACAAAAACTGAAGATGCTGGTGGAAAGAAAGTGATGCTCTGTGCGGACGTCAACGGCTATTGTTAATGTTATTTAATTAAAATTATTAAATTAATTAAAAGCAACAGATGAACATTTGATAGAGTTTATATTTTTTATATTTAATGAAGTGGATATTTGTTTCTGCCAAAGCAACTCAGGTATATTTTTCTTGTATTGCTTCTAAATGACAAATCGGCCTAAATGTTATTAATGCACACAACACTCGGTAGAAAAGAGCTTCTTTCCCGACTTCCATGAGTTTGACGTTATTAGGAAGCGTAGATTATACCATTTTTAAAATCTGTAAGTAACTCAAAACGCCTCGAGTGTAGAAGGGTTCATGACTTTTATTGTGTCCGTTCACATTTACCTCACAGCACAGCCTTTGTTCATTAGGACGAACAGAGAAAACATTACTTGCATATTTTCATTTTAGGGCAGTTTTCATGTTGAGTGTTTAAGTGGGTTAAATGGTCCAAAAAGGTTGAGAAGCAGATTTAATTTTTTAGAAAGATTGAAAGACCTTTCCTATAAAATCTGAGTAAAAACCTAGAAGTTCGCGGCTGTAGTGTGACAAACTGTGGAAAAGTTCAAGGTGTGAGAACACCTAACACCTTTAGGTGTAACGTATGGCCAGAGGCAAATGTCAACCTTTACCTAACGGCTATCAGCTATGCCGACCTCTAACCTCAACAAAAAGTAATTACAGAAGGTGTTAAATTATAAACTCTATTTTCTTGGATGGAGTGTCAGAATGCCAGCGAGAATCCACGGCTGTTTATTATTGAGTATGTAAGACCAAGCAGCATCAGAAGCCTAAAGTCTCAAAATATAAGTGAGCATTAAAATAAAGAATCTACACGAAAAAGGAGATTTGATTGGTTTGGTAATTTGTGTTGAAATATTGTCGCCATGAGAGGAAAGTTTCTCACAGTGGGTCGAACCGCCAGTCCTGTAAACTCAAATATTATCACTGCAGATGGAAATGTCATCACCATAGGTATCAATGTCAAACATACAGGTGAGGATATCACCCTGGGTAATAACAGGTCTTCAACTGCTTGTCACATTTCAGAAAGTATCCAATTATTACCCCCAGAGCCAGCTAAAGACTTAAAAAGACACGACTCCATGTTGTGAAAACACTGCCCAGTAAAAAACGGGCGTCTAGAAATGGACCGATTCACTGCATTTAAGTCATCTTTAAGCAGAGGTGGATGAGGAATAGCTTCCTAAGCTGGGATCAGAGTGGAGGATTTAAAGAAACTCAACATATCTCATATTTTCAGGCCTGCAGATTTAACTCGTAATACCTTGTCTTACGCTCCACAAGAAGCTTGCACCTACCAGTGAGATAAGGACAGGAAATGACAGATTACAAGAGTCACTCGGATTTGTAAATGGGATTTGGAAAATTGGACCACCTCGAATGCCGCAAACATGAGCATTCTCTCTGCAAGCCGTCACAAAGTCGAGACAAGCACGGCGCTAACATTTCCAACAGATACGAACTATTTGGAGGGAATGGAGAGGAAAACTTACATGGCAGAAGATCAACATTCATGTGACTACAAGGTGAACAGTTTAAAAAAGAAAAACATTTTATCATTCTCAACTTTATAACTTATCTTTCATAGTCACCTCAAAGAAATCACTTTTCTGATAGAATGTTAAAGTTTAAGGCAGATATCAGGTCAGAAGCTTTATAGAAACTTGATAAAAAAAAATGTTTGCATATTCTCTCCATCCAATCTGAAACACCACAAACATTGAATTTTTTTATTGAGATAAAAGTCAATGTGCAGTAATGACGGTATTAATTAGCGGAAAGATGGAATCCTGACCACTCCACAAACTTATATATATATATATATATATTTAAGTTCATTTGATCAATGGAAACAACCATCTTTGTTCTGCTCTCTTTCTACATGCAAATGTTTTCTCTTCTTTCACCAAAATAAAATCAGAAATATCAGACAGTCAGACGCAGTGCGAAACAATTTATTGATCTCAAACGTATTCATGGACGCATACGGTATTTCAAAGTGCAGTGGAAGTATTTTTTTCTTGTTCATTATAGACTTTGTTTAAGGAAACGGGCAGCAGTAGGTAAAAACAGAGAAGGTCTGGTGGAACATTTCTCTGCCCTTCGCCTTGCTTGTCATTACTGATTCCCATTCATTCGCCTCCAGTCTGTGTCCAGGCGCCATAATTAGGATGAATGTGTTTATCAGTTCCCTGTCCATGTTAATACGGTGGCTGCGCAACAGGTCCGACTTCATTTTTTCTGCTTCCTTTTCCTCCTCTAAGAGAACTGTCACTCAGCATTACCACTACTGGAGTTTCTTTGTTTGCACAAATTTCAATTTTTTTCTCTGTCAGTCAAAAACGGGTTTAAGGAATTTTTCATTTCAGGGATTTGCTTTGATCAGAGCAGTCTGAATGGTTTCTCCGGTATGTCGCTGGGTTGGTTATGAAAGACTAGCAGCACTTGCAGAAAGGTAAATCAAAGTGGACTCAGAATGGATAAAATAGAGCCGAAGTTTATCATCTGAAATGTTAAAAAGTGTTTATCTTGCACTCCAAATATACTCTGAAATGCCTTGTCAGTTTATATTTTCTCCTAGAAATATCTAAAAGGTCTGTTTCGCCCTCCAGATGAGCTGTTGAATTAATTTCATTCTGCCTGAAAACAAAGATGACTGTCAGCTGCAGCTGCCAGGAAACGATGTTCCCATGACAGGCGGACAGCGCAAATACGAAACGTTAATTTTAAGGTAGAGTTGCCATGTGACTGGGTCGTTTCTCTTAGAGGTCAGAGAAACAATTAAGAGACTTTAATGAGGAGGATTGGGGAGTGTGAAATGGGAGGGCTGCTGTAATAATGGAGGACAGTGATGGAGCAAGCCTGGTCATGTGGAGCCAGTTAAAAATGCCCTGACTTTGCTGGTTCCATTCTGTTTGACCAACATCGACACTTTTATCTTCAAAGCAGATTTGAGACTGTATCTACACCTAGGATTTGGAGAATGGGAATAGTTCTTGAGTTCTGGTCAATTTTTTTGTTGGTGTCGACGCTTCTTGGCAGCAAATCCTTCACAGTTGAAAAAAAAGATTGCTCAATTCCCTTTAAACGGTTCGAATGGAAAATGCGTTTCTGGATTGCGTCCATTAAGTTCTTGCTAAATCATCTCTGCCAAAGCCAAACATCATTTGAAGGCGTGGTGGGGGATCATCTTCCTTTCTGGAAAATAAGGCTAATCACCACTGGAGGCAAGCCCAATCCTCAGAGAGATCAAGATGAGATTCTGCATCCAGTGGCAACACATTTCTTCACTCTGAGGGACCAAACTGTATCTTTCAAGATGAAAACGCTCTGCTCCACTCAGTGTGGTTAACTGAAGCATCTCCAGATTAATTTACATGCTCAGGTTAAGCATAATTATTGATTTGACGGGTTGTGAATAACATTGTCACGACACCATCATCAACATGACGTAACACCTGTTATGAACATGAGTGAATATTTATGACTGTTGTCATAAAGTGTCATTTGGTAAATCATGGCACTTTCATTACAAAGCTGACATTATTCAAAATGTCTGTTATCTCAAAAGTATTACTGATTCAACTTTAGCTTTAATCACATAAAACTGCATAATTTTTTACGTTTAACGTGACTGATTTCTGTGGTTCTAAATATAAAGTCGGATAATTTGACACCCATCACATTCATCAAGTTCAGTGCAAAAAATTAATTTTCCATGACAAACATGGATGTTGAGAAATCCAAACATTGTCAACAAATATCATTTCTATATGTAAAATTATGTATAATTTGACAGTAAAAGTGTTTGCCTGTGATAAATATTGATAAATTTCCTTGACGGTGAAGGCGGCCATCTTGAATTTTTTGCTATTGGTGAAGTTACGGGAAGACGTGAAAAAATCTGTCATTTTGTTGGATGATTTCCTTGTTTCTCAGCTACAACTGAATATTTTATTACTTTAATGCATCAATGTGTTTACTACATAAAAACTGAGATAAATTGATTCTTTAGAGAGGAAGAATTACTGAACTGAACTGACTGTGCTTGTATTCATCACCGTAGATCAGCACATCAGCAGATTAGGAGGTCAGAGGTTGTTCTCAGAGAAATGATCTCGACTGGATAAGCAGAATGTATCCAATTTCTAGACAATACATTCTGCTCAGACGCTTTACTCAAATTCAAAAGGTGAGGTGGAGGAGAAACCAGCACATCACCGGGACTCTGATGTCTGGATTTGGTTTCAAACATAAAATAATCGTTGAGATATTTCAGTCTGGAACAAAGCCATAAAGCTATCACTTACCAATACTATTCCTGTGAGAAACAGGCATCTTTCTGCAAATAATACTGCAAAAATCAAAGCAGAACGCAATCAGATATAATCAGATATCCTTCGCTATCAAAATAGACGAAAACAAATGGTGAAGCAAATGAATGAAGAGCATTTTACTGTTGTGTAAAGAAGATAAAACCCAGAACAAACGCTGGTTGGTTTGTTTGCGCCAACAGTTTTCTACTCCAACATCACATTTTGTGTGTCAAACAAGGCAACCCTGTAACATCAAAGAGAACGGAGCAAATACACAAAAAAATAAAATAAACATGAGCTGCAATTTATATGCTAACAGGATGGGAGTATTTCTGAATAGTTTCCATGTGAAGCATGAAAGGGGAGGCAGCTCGGGGCAACAACATTTAATACGAACATAAAGTGAAGAAACAAAGAAAAAAGACGACAGGAAAGACTTGGGAAGAATTAGCATTGGCTCAGAATGGAGACTGGATTTAAGAATGTTGATTTTTCAATCCCAAGCTTCCTTTTTTTCTGATTTCCTCATTTCTATAAATTGATAGGGAAGGATTCTTTTGCTTGAAGGTGTAAAAGGCTCCAACCGAGCAGGTGACCCAACAATTCAACCAGGTAATATCAACGCTAGTCCTTTTGTACTTAGTATAGGGTAGAATGGCAAAAAGATGCTAAAATGTTATTATTGTGCTATTCTCAAAGACAGGATTCAGTTCAGATCCAGAACAAAACTGCAGTTTGTTGCTCTAATATCAACGTCATCAATTTATGAAAAAAGGGAAACTTCTCTCTCTGCAGGATCTGCCACGCAGGATTAATCGGAAACACATAAGAACTTTGAGTTAAATTATCAACAAGTCATATGAAAACATGGAGGAGAGGAACTAATGTTCAGTAAACAACAGGATGCTCTGTGTGTTGAGTCAGACCTTTGAATATGGAGCAGAATATAGACCACTATATATTATTGTTTTAAATACATGCAATCAGTGCCTTTGTGATGTAAAACTGTGGCACTTTTTAAGGCTTGTGGTACAATAGTGATCTCATTCCGGCCTGACAGGTCTGTGGTTTGCTGTGTGAAAGTCAGTCAGTGTCTAAGACCGACTGCTAAATAAATCAGAATGGTCATCCATTCAGTTTTCACAGCAGGACAAGTAACCTCAGTGATAAATCACATTGCTTCCTGCTGCGCAGTGAAGGGAAGGAGTGCTGGCAGCACGGCCAGTTCGGAGCTGTTGAAAAATAGACCAAAAATTAAGCTGAATTACAAGCTGAGGAAGAATGATGAACACATGCAGCAGAGGGGAAATCTGAGTAATGTAAAAGAACATTATCTTTTCCCTTAAACTCTCCCATCTCTTTCCCCCTGTCACCATCCCCAGCTCATCCTCCTCCAGCCTCCCATCCACCCACACGCTGCCTGTTACCACAGCCTAATGGGTGAAAATAAAGGATGGGAAGTATTTATAGATCCCATTGAGCTTGTGTTTTGCATTACTAAAGAATGGAATTCAATAGCAAGCTATTATCTTCTAAATCCTGCAACCTGCAGTCTGTTTTTTTTGTCTTTTTTTTTCTGCTGTGTGAAGACGAGAAGCGGTTTGAGTCTGTGAACTCATGGAAGATGCGAGATTCCGGGTTGAGGGTTGGGAATGTTCCTGGACAAGGACATGAATCGGTTCGTTCGGCAGACGCGTCCACTTCCATTATTGATGAAACCAAATGGCAGAGGATTTTCAGGAAGGCCTGGTGGTTAGTTGTGTCTGCCTGTCATGTAACATTAATTGACGCTGCCGCTGCTGTTGCTCTGAGAAGCCCTCAGTCCAGAACTCCTATTTCAGTTTACCCCATGATTTATTTACAGCAACACTCAACTGAACAGTCATTAGGTTGCTTCAGGTTGGCTCTGTAGTCTCGGCTCTGACTTGCTTCTGAAAATGGACAGATTCAGTGAGGAGCCTGGAAAAGTGAAGAGAAATATTCACCGTCGAACTGCCTGAACTAAACCGCAGAATATCATCACTGACAGACGAGCAACGAATGAATTAATTGCATGACAAATTAAAACGAGCGCCACAATTTCCTTTCTGAAGGGGAATTTTATTAAGAGAGGCTTAATAATCCATTTTATTTATGGCTTAGCTTGTTTGGTGTTTTTTTTTTTAATTTATTTTTATGTATTATTGTGTCGCAAATCTTCCAGTTTCAGTGTGAAGTCTTTACAAAATTAAAGTTTTTTTAATTGACGTTATTATGCCATTATCAATACATCGTTTCAAAACAATGATAAATTTATCAAAGCAAACTTTCATTGTTGTTTCGATAAAAAATTGAACGTTTTTCATTAAAATATCAAAAAGTTTTTGATATTTACAAAAATACTTTATTTTATTTTATTTTTGTATTCAATCAATTGCACCCCAGAGCAAGTATCAGGGTAATTTATCATCTAGCAAAATTTGTTGACAAAATTCAGTGACAAATTTTATCAAAACAAACTTTCAATTTTGTTTCAATTAAACTTTCAATTAAAATTAAGTTGTTTTTTTTTTTGTTTTGTTTTGTTTTAGCGTGTTTTTTTCTGTATTTTATCAATTGCACCCCTGTGCAAAGTGGCCACTTTGTGTATATATCACCATATTTATGCTTTTATTGTATTTCTCCCACTGTCTGCACTGGTCTTTAATCTCATTATAAATGATTATATTAACGGTAAATTCATTAATTCACTTTCATCCAATATATTCAACTCCAGACAATATAAACACAGGATTCCCTGAACGCCATCCCATAATATATTTATACATGAAAGCATTAAAGGAAGCAGCACAGCTTTTATCTGCTGATGTCATGAGGCAGTGATTCAGTCTGCACCCGGTTCATAAAAGGTCGAGCAGAATCTATTCCGAGTGCGGCTTGTTGATTAGAGTCCGTCTGCACAAACACGAGAGCGAAAAGCGAAGCGGCGACGTGATGCTCTCCTTCACGCAGGGCACGGCTTCCATTATGATGCAGCCGCACAGGATGTGGCTCGTCACCTCCTGGCCTCGGTGACCAATACAGTACGCAGTCTGTGCTGAACAGGAATACATTAATCGGAACGCGTGGGCTTTGACAGGAGTCAGACCAAATAAGAACCTTTTCCCCTCTGTTCTTTTCAGATGGAGTCCATTCACAACGACGGTTTAGTGATTCAGAGAACAGTTTAGAAGAAAAACCCACAACCACTGATGCACAACTTGGAAACCTTCCTTTGTGTGAACTGTGATTTATCTACAAGTTTCAAACTAAATGCATTTCTGTACAATTTAACAGTGAAAAATGAAGGTGAGAGTGGGAATACTGTTTACCTTGTCTGGTTATGGCTGTTGACTTTTCAGTCATAAGGAGAAGCAAATTCACATTTTAAAGCTGCAAACACTCTTAGTCCTTTGAGCACCTTGTGCTCGTCTGTGCAGTAGATTCACTCCAACAAGCCCAGCAGATTTGCTCCTGGTCGCAGCTTTTCAGGCACCAATAAAGGAGATATCATGAAGTGAACATACAGTTGGAATATTAAAGGTTTCAGAATTATTCCAGTACACACAAAAGAGTTGGTTCTTATTGAGTCAGAACGGTGTTTCTAAATCAGCGACCGATGCTGCAAAATGTAAAGGAGAGTAGAATGATGCATCCTTTATTGGTTTATTTATATAAAGAAATGAGTCAAAGAATGTCTGCTGAAGTTTTTTAAGCGTTTAGTTTCCACCATGCCTGCTGTGCATACAAGTTATAGTCAAACAGGTCTATATGAACTGTTTGAGTACACCAGTTCATTTTTGTCTCTTTTATCTAGCATTTAAAGGGTCATGCTCTAAATAGCATGACCCTTTAAACGTCTAATGTGGAGACATGGTGCATTGCAACAGTTAACAAATCTCAGTGTCTTCCACTTTGCCGATCTCGGATTTGATGCAATTCCCAGACATGTCAAATGCTACATAAAAAAATGCACCAGATTATAAAATATTACATGTAGTCTTAAGAAATAAAGAAATAATATTTCTCTAATATTTTGTAGTTATATCAGGATAACAAAGGAAACGCTGCCTTTGGTGGTTGTGAATCCTTTCTTGCACCAAATTATTAAATTTTTTAGTGAGATGCAAACAGCGCTGGTTTGTCATAACACAAAGCTTCCAGCTCTGCTTTTAGGTCACCTAAATATGCATAAATATGAGTGGTTTTCCCTTCAATGTACTCAAAGTTTTATTTAAATGTGTCGGCACATCGATGCTGTTTGCTCAATAAAAGTGTGGCAGGAGCAGCTCTTATCCTGTCTTGTTTTAATTTAGGAGGGCATCAAAATTAGGTTTGCCCCTCTGGCTCCTCAAACTTTATTCCAAGATTCAGGTAATATTGGACTCCTTAAAGATTCCTAACGAGGCAGGGGAAGGCTACAAACGTAACACAATTAGCCGCTGCCTAAATTAGTCATGAAATTAAGCAGTAGCTGTTAACAAGACATCTGACAAGGTGATTTATGGGAGATCAGAATCACATTTTGAGTGAGTGCTTTTAGTTTTCCTGGGAAGATGAATCAAAGTCCTTGTTTACAAGCATCAGAGAAACGCAGCGGCTCTGATAATGACCTGTTGCTGTGCAACATCACTGCAAATGGACAAAGAAATGAGAAGAAAACTCATTTTTATGTTCTTAATGCAAACGCTTTGGTCAGTTTCCAAAACATTTGACCAAATATACTTCATGAAGTCTTTTCACTTTATTTAACATTATTTGATGTGAATTTGTAAGACGAGAAGCGGCTCTGCTTTGCTTCCCCGTGATGACTGGGCTCCTAATATTGTATTCAAAGCTAAGCCCATCGTATTTCAGCTGCTTGTGTGTTGGATTCAACGTTTTTGATCGTATCACCATATTTAAGGTGATAAGGCCATAACAGGACAATATGGCTGAATAATGTATCACAATATCAGTGTTTCATGTCAGTCAATATCGATAATTACTGATAATTGTTTTATTTTAATGGTATTGCCAAACTAGTGACATTTTATCCACAGTTTCCTCTTGATCTGTCGTAATTTTTTTTCTTTCACTCCTTACTGCTGTTTTATTTTATTTTTAAGGAGTTACGACAGAATCTTAAACTGCTACTGCGCCAGTTACGCAACTGGTTGTTGCTAGGTAACCAAAGAGGGTGAGTTAGTTGCTAGGTAACCAAAGAGTGAGTGAGTTAGTTGGTGCCACCAGTCTTGCTTTGCTGGCTGTTAGATGTTGAGTTACAAATCTGCAGCAAATTAGATCAAACACAATCCGTAAGCGTCCCGGATTGACCTCGGTGGAGCTGAACCCCGGAGAGACATTCAACCTTTTTGAACTTGAGTATTTTAACCCAGAATGAGAAAAAAAACATCAAAAGGAGAAGTTATTTTGCAGAAGTTCACTGGATTATCCCCCGAAGACTTGAGGCTCTCATTGCTGCCAAAACGTTGCTGCAAACATGTGAGAGAAGAAAACGTACAAATATAGTTGGGAAATTATTCCTAGGACCTGAATACTTAAGTAAATGAAAATGTCAGTGCTCAGATCAACAAAAAGGTGAGAGGATAATTCACAAACAAAGCTTAGATTTGCCCGTGGGTTGCTTTAATTAGGCAGAATGAGAAGAACGCTGACGATGCAGGATCCACTCGCTCCGTCTGAAACAGAAAGCTAATTGGTTGTGCAAAGTTAGCCCCTCTTCAACAAGCCGATTCATTATTTATAAGCTTCAGTGGAGCAGAGAAAGTTAATTTATTGTTATCATTAGAAGACTGTTTTGTGAGGGTCCGTTTGAGAGGAAGTGAAGAGACGGCAACAGGCGCTGCCAGTCTGAGTTAACGCCACGCTGCCGACAATAATGTCCGTTTTAATGGAAAAAGTTTAGCAAAAAACAACAAATGTCATCACCAGCAAACTTCCAACACAAATAGAGCCAAGTGTACAAGAATACTATATATAATCAATTAAATGTGAGCAATTAGATTCATATTTCAGGATGTCATATTTCATTGAAAATATTCCAATTCAAATAAAATGTTTTTTGTGAGTTTTACTCCCTGTTTTAATGGTGTTGCCTTCATTTTTTCATGCATGTTTGAGAAATCCTTTAATCTCCATGGCAACCATTCAGTCATGCAAAATGACTGGGTGGATTTAGCTCCGCCTTCCACGAATTTGAATTTGGAAGTGAGACAACAACGTTTCATTATTTACAGTTTTATCTGAGGCGCCCAAAGCATCTGAGAATATTGTTTTGTTTTGTTTCCAGAACCATCAGAGATCCAGATGATCAGAACCTGAAACTGCTGGAATAAAAATAAAAAATAAAAATGAAACAGATGGAAAGGAAGAGTTTGTGTGGAGGATGAGAGTAAAAAACGTCCAGGTTGTCGAGAAAAGGTTTCTCGACAACTGAGACCACTTAAAATGATCGTTTTCTCTGATTTTAATCTAGTTATATTAAAATATTGAACATTGCTCTTCAAAATTCCAAGCAAAAATGTTGTATTTATTTGCAGAAAATGAAAAATGGTCAAATAAAAAAAAAGGCGCAGTGCGTTCAGACGTCAGAGAAATGCAAAGAAAACAAGTTCATATTCATTTAGAAACATCAGTTTTAATGTTTTAACTCAGGTAGAGTCCAGAAATCAATAGTTGGTGTTCAATGGTTGCTTCATTCTTTCCTGAGCTGTGTATAACATTTTCATGACAACTGAAGTCATCATGCTGTAAAGTCTCATTACGTGCCTGGAAAATACATATTTCTGCCCCTTTAATATGGAAGCACATCTAAAATGTAGCACCATGACAACAATACTTATTATCTATAAATGGCCGTGGTCAACAGGAGGCGATGGCAGCAGGAATGAAGGATGTTCTGTTAGAAGTGGTTAAGATTTCTGTTTTATTTTCAAGATTTTAATGCGTCCAGAGGTTGCATTAACAGTGGACTGACTGCAGACAACAATGTCTGAGCTCATCCAAAGCTCTGTGTTATGTAAGGGAAGATTGAGCAAAACTTTGTGTAATTCATTCCTACGTATAGCCTCAAAAGTGAATTGAATTTTCACCTGAAACATAACTATTCTGTTAGAGGAATAAAGACCTTTAATGTGTCAAACATGTTGTCTTCGCCTTCACTGTGAGGATGAAAGTTTTACCAGGGAGCGAAATGTTGCAACAATGTGCAATGCATTGTCATCGCTTACTTCAAGTTCCTTTTATCAATGAGGATGTACGCAAATGGAAGTATGAACTTTGAAGTTTCAAACTAATGCTTTGGTGACATTAGGAAGGCACCGAAGAAACATTAAGCTTTTATTGCTCCTCTCCCCGGCGCTTTATGCGCCTGTTCATTGCCTTTGGGCAGCCTAATCAGCTAAATAACTTTGATTTGCAAATGTTTACTCCTCCATGGGAGCAGAGCACCATAACACCGCAGATGTCAAGTGAAGATCCCATTGTTTCTGATTAGAAAAATCATTATTTTCTACCTGTCTGCCTCTCTGCCCCGTGCACCGGCTGATTAGCAAGCCAGAGAAGAATAAGTAATGACGATAACACTAAACCCGATAGCTCTTTTATAGACAGCGGTGCTTTATGATGCTTGGACTAATTGCTGGTGTGATTAGTGAGGTGTCTGTCCCCTCCTTGGTTTCTCAGGCTGTCCTGTGAGCTGAGGGCCAGCAGGACGGCGCCGCGGAGAGACGGGGGTGTGCCGCATATTGTTACAGGGGAACACACTGGGGCATAATTCACCTCCTGCTTTTTCTGCCCCCGTCAGCCCTTTCCTGCACACCGTAATAAAACCAGATTTAATTAGTCAAAATCAAACATTGTTTTCTAATCTCCTGAAAATAGTCTATTTCTCACAGTGAAAGGGAGGCAGAGAAACCTAAAATGAAAGAAGTGGGTGCATTTGTTGACCGAAGAATTAACCAAGCTTTCTTAATAAAAGGTACTAAACTCGCACATAAAATACAGCCTCTTGAACCAACAGATCTATAAAAAGACAAGCTAAAACATTTGGGTTATTAAAGTTTTATGTACAGCACATCTTTGACTTCTTAATATCTGGCGCTTAATGATTTCTGCTGTGGACAAGCAAAGTCAAAGCCGGAAAAGAGATGACCACACAGGATGAAGTCTGAGTGCAGATAAATTTTCTTGCTAGCGAACTTCCAAGAGAGTATTTGCATAGATTTGAGTCCTGTTTGCATATTTATTTGCCTGACCTTTAGCTCAGCTCCCTTAGCTGACTTCCTTTTTATTTTGTATTGCAGAGTTCCCCTACACTAGTTTTCTGCTCTTATGTAACGTCTTTGCAGCAGAGTGCAAACGTTGACATGTCACTGAAGATG
Organism: Poeciliopsis turrubarensis; assembly: GCA_010277015.1. Classification (NCBI taxonomy): domain Eukaryota; kingdom Metazoa; phylum Chordata; class Actinopteri; order Cyprinodontiformes; family Poeciliidae; genus Poeciliopsis; species Poeciliopsis turrubarensis. The sequence goes on from VMRN01000017.1 coordinate 348,628, forward strand.
CAGTAATCTGTCTAAATTTACAATTATTTATGGACAGAAAACTGTTTGTATGTTTTCTATTTAGCCAGGAGATGGATGATGTCAAGAAACATTGACACACAGCTTTCACGTTTTAAGTTCAGCTCCAAAAATGAGAAAATTATGAAAACCGTTTCTTTAGCCGAGCAAACATGTCGGTAAAACCACAGAAAGAATAATGAACCTGATTGTTTATTGTAGTTTGATACTTCATTAAACTACAATTCAGAGTTTCCATAGTTAATTTGTTTTAGTGGATGTTGCACAAAATTCAAATATATGTTGCATAACAAATATAAATTCAGTCTGTGATTGTCTTTATTCTTAAATACTTACATCTTCTGATAACTAATTTGTAATAAGACTGATTAAGTTTGCTATTGACACAATTTACCTAAAATAACATGCATTAGTGTCTCAGTAAATTAGTATATTTCCTCAGATCAACAAAAATAAAGAATATTTTAAACAAATGTCAGGCTTCTGAAAAGTATGTTCATTCCTGCACATCTAAAAAAAATGATTACATTTTGACTCTGTTCAAAAATGAGGAATGTTGGCCTTGATATTCCCACATTCCTCATTTTTCCATGGAGATGTGAAAGTTTCTCATCCTCAACATGGATGAGGATGAGGATGTTAACATGCAGCCCTCAGCTGCATGTTGGTGAACGAGCTGATTGATGCTAGCAATCTGGGCACCACTGAGATCAGAGGGTGACTTTAATTTGGAGGAGAATTGTTTCAGATGATACCAAATGTGCAGTAGCTCAAATAATCACTCACTAAAGGCAAGCAAGATGGAGTCGCTTCTCTGTATGCACAGCAGGTTCATGCCTGAAGCATTCATGCTGAAGTAGACCACACCAGACAAAGCAAAAAGCACAAGAAGAACTCAACACCTGGTAAATTTCTACAAGAATGCTTGAAGGCGTGTGCATGAAAATGACAGACGCCCTCGCAGAGCTCTTTCGGCAGAGGAAAGTGCTTTACATTCCTGGTAGATCTACTAAGATACTCTGGACTAATGCAGCACATGACACGACTCCACAAACTGTCGTTAGCTGTGGAAACGTCACAAAACACCTTCAGCAGCTTTGATTCTGAGTTTTAGATTGTTTCACACAATGCAGTGTGAAAGTGAACTGCAGCAGCAAATGCTGCAGTTTTGGCCCCTAGTTGAAGCAAGTCTACTTGTAGCAATCTAGTCAACAGTCTTAATCTAAGTTTAAGTTTGATTTCTAAGTATTTTCAACTTGTTCTGTGTAGAAACTCACTCTTTTTACTCTCTGTGTCCTACATGCCTCCCCATTTGCCTCCTGGCAGGGTTAGCGTTGACCAGCGATCCTAGTTTTCCTCTCCATTGCTCTGTCTCCTTCTCCCGGCTTCGTGTGTCAGGTGATCCGGCCCAGAGGCGGGCAGCCAGCCATGTCCATCAGCTCCTTCCATCAAGCGCTTCGCCGGGTGGCGGGGAGAGGAT